>CAIGRT010036411.1:0-14962 GCA_903798405.1 Fraxinus platypoda
TTCAGTGATGACTTGGGTGATTTTTAAAGTTCAGTGACCCCTTGGAAGTATGGCGTAAAGTTTAGTGACTATTTGGGCAATTCACTCCTATTTCTCTGGTTCAAGTTTCTATAAAATTTTAAAGTATTTCTTAAACAAATTCAGAGGGTGTTTGGTGGAAATTAAAATTAGATTTTTAGTAGAATGTGATAAAGTTTTTGAAATGTGTGGTTGAAAAGATGTGAGACACATGAAAGATGTGGTTAATATTGATTGTTTGACTTTGACTTAGATTAAAATTAGATTTTAATCCGGCCCAAACAGGGCCTCAAGTAAAATATAGTCAAGTTTGACATCATTAGGCATGCAATTGGACACTAAGTTTACATGCCAAAAGCTGATCCTAGGTAAACTGAATACAACACTCGAAAAATGGCATAATTTATCTTATCGGCCTCCAAATGACTTGATTCAAAAGTGAACGTAAAAGAGGACTTATAGGGCTTTCAAACCTCTATGGTCTCATTCAAAACCATGCAGAATTTGGATTGGGTGACCGTTTGAAATTCAAACAGAAAGTTAAAATTTCTACTTTACATGTTTGCATGTCAAAATCCATACACCCAATCACATTTTCATGTTAAAACTTATGCTAACATGCCGTACTAACAAATTTAGTAAACATCAATTCGTAGAATTATATGAAAATCTAATTTATGCCCAAAAGAAGAACAAGCTCAAACATAAATACCCTTGTATATCATTTATCTTATTCTTAAGTTTAAAACACATGAAAGTATTTCTTACACATGACAACGTTGATCCTTGATTTAATTTCCTCCCATTTGCTTCTCTACAATCAAAGCAATCTCCATCCATCCACGACCCCTTCTCAATCTGAATATTTTCATAGAGTATGAGTGGACATAAAGTCCCATATAATTTCTTACTTGAAAATTAGTATCGTATCTATAAAAGTGCATTAATTCTTGATTTCGAAGAATTTTTTGGGATAGTAGAAATCGATTATGACCATAAAAATTTCAAACTTTACAGTACATAACTTGAAATTATGCACATAAAATATTAAATATTCAAAGGGGAAATCAACTTGCACCACCTACCTATATTCTTGATATGAAAATGAAAAATTATTTGCTTGAATAACCAAACTCGTAGTCACCAAATCTTTGTTTTTTCTTGTTACAAATAAGTTAAAAGTAACACAATTTGAGAGGGATGGAAAATAAAATTCGAATTTGAGGAGATACGGAGTAAAAAAGTGACTTCCTTTTCTTGTAATCTCCATTTTTAGTGAAAACTAAATGGGAGAGTTATGATAATCATAAACCTTGTTAAATTGTGTAAAATTAAAATTTGAAAAGGTTTTTTTCAAAAATATACACATGGTGACTCGAATTTAGGTTGTATATCTTGAGAACCATATAGATAACCATAATGTTAAAACCCAGTTATTTATTAATGCGTTGAATTAAAATTCATTTAAACTTAAACAACTTCGATTTTTTAGACTTTTAAGCAACCTATGTATTGGGCTTTTCTTTCCTTATTTGGGTCGAGCCTGCAAAACTTATTTCTTAAGTGGGCCAAACCAGCCAAAAGAAGAATAAATTACTGGACCTTACGAATATGGAATTAGTTAAAAAATGAAGCCAACCGTTCAAACTGGATGCAGGCCATTTTGGAGCATGAGTTCTCGATTTTATTTCAAAACTCGTCGATTATATTTTGAAACATCGTAGAAATTTTGAATGAGTTAAACGAGTCAAGGTAATGAGTTAATTTCGTTCCTAGTGTATGTAGTGACTTACGAGACAATTGTAGATCATTATAGTAAGAACTTTATATCAACCTTGGTGTTCAAGGATAGTGATAGTATGTCTTCGTTCATTTTTATGATCATACAAGGGAATATATATTCAAACGGACATGATATTAATTTAAATGGAACCCAACCCTTTGAAATGGCTACAAGCCGTTTTAGAGTACGAGCTCCCATTTCACTTCAAAACTCGTGGATCGTATTTTGAAATATCATATAAGATTTAAATAAACTATACGAGCTAAATAATGAGTTTCACTATCCCATCTAGATAATTTAATAGAATTTGAATTAAGTTCATTTTTAGTATAGTATAGTTTATTCACGAGAGTCCGAGACAAACATATTAGCTAGTCATAATAGCGTGAACTTTATATTGAGACAAACGTATTAGTCATAATAGCGTGTACTTTGTATTGATCGTGGTGTCAAAGGTAGTGAAAATGTATCTTCATTCATTTTTATGATCATAAGAGGGAATATAAAGTCAAATTGACACGGAAGTAGTTAAAATGATATCCAGCCATTTGATTCGACTACATGCCATTTTGGAGCACGGGCTCTCGAATTCACTTCAAAACTCCTCGATTATATTTTAAAATATCGTAGAAGACTTAAATAAGTTAAACGAATTAAAGTACTGAGTTTCGCTATCTCATCTAGATGAATTTATTCAAATTTAGTTAATTCGTTCCTAATGTAGTCTAGTTATTCACGAGATACACATGTTGGTCCTTACAATGTGAATATTCTATTGATCGTGGTGTTCAAAAGAAGTGAAAACGTGTTTTCATTTTTACGATATTATGAGGTACTATAAAGTCAAACATGCATAGAATTAGTTGAAAGGACACAATTGTTTAAATCAACTGCATGCCGTTTTGGAGAACACCAATACAGTCAATAACCCGATGAGCATGATTTAAAGATTAATTCAACTACCTGAA
Source organism: Fraxinus platypoda (assembly GCA_903798405.1). Classification (NCBI taxonomy): domain Eukaryota; kingdom Viridiplantae; phylum Streptophyta; class Magnoliopsida; order Lamiales; family Oleaceae; genus Fraxinus; species Fraxinus platypoda. The sequence continues at coordinate 2,770 of CAIGRT010036411.1, forward strand.
CAAAATATATCAAAAACCATCACAATTTAAATATTGCATTCAACCAGTGTAGCCATCTATCCATCCATCTATCTATCTATCCAGCTTATGTGTTGCCTTGGTATCGGTGTCCTTAGGCTGGGGAAAGAATCTTTCCTTATCTTTTCTCTCTTTTATTTTGAGTTCGAAACGGTATCATTCTATTTTGAATAATGAGGACAATTTGGATACAATAATGAAAAAATTAACTAAAAACCTACTGATTCTAAGTATTTGCAACAATGTATGGTAACTCCAATTACTATTAACTTCAAGGACGATACAGAGCCTTGAATATCCTGAGTTATAATAGTGTTTGAATTTATATGATGGCATGTGCATTGAACGAATGTTAAAAAATAAAGATTCAGCCACCTCCTACTGAGTTTTAGTGTAAGCAGCAGTACTATACGAGGTTTCTCTTTAGTTGTTCTAAGCGGATCTCGAATGCTTGCCTTTATTCTTTTTTTGCTCTTAGTTTAATATATGCTTTCTAGGAAAGGTTCTTTCGCGACAATGTTCATCGAGTTATTATGCGGTTGTTCGAGTTAAATAATCTATTCAGAAAAATTAAGTTTGCATTCTCGGTTGTTTTATATGATTCCAATCTATCCCACCCTACTTCATCGCTAGAAGATAGATAAAAATTCAGAATGTTTCAAACAAAGGCAACCCTTAACTAATCATATGGATATTGAAAGGGAGAAAAAAGTAAGTAAAAGTTAGAAAATACTTGGTTCCTCTGCTAAAGGTGGCTTCTGAGCACCGTAACAAAACAGAACACTCACGTGCTTCTGATCAGCTAATTTATCAATCTTGGTATAGAGAAAAAAATTAACTTCCATATTTACTTTTGTATCTATTTACCGTTTGGTCTGTGTACCAAATAATATGGATGATCTATTTCTTTTTAGAGAAAAATATTTTAAAGATAAACTAGTTCTCATGTGTCAAAAATATTATATTATTATTGTTGTTTAAATTTTTTGAAAATTGCCAATCGATGCCATATATGATGTCAAACATTATTTAATTCTTATTTAAGACAATATTGACCTTTGATTTTAAATAATATAATTGTGCCTGACACCTGAATAATGTATAACCAAAAAGGAAAATGGTGGAGGAAAAGCCCCCTCACATGAGGGGGGCCCACCATGTGCGCAACATGGTGAAAAAATTGTGGATTTCAGTTGGAGTTGGACATGTTGTTTATGGTCTGTCTTGTCACCTGTCTTCTCCATGAGGGATCCAATGTTATTTTATTTTTAATTTTTAAATTTTTTTTTTTTTTTTTTNCACATGAGGGGGGCCCACCATGTGCGCAACATGGTGAAAAAATTGTGGATTTCAGTTGGAGTTGGACATGTTGTTTATGGTCTGTCTTGTCACCTGTCTTCTCCATGAGGGATCCAATGTTATTTTATTTTTAATTTTTAAATTTTTTTTTTTTTTTTGAGTTGCATCGAGCAATAACTTTCTTAGTTAATTTTACAAAGGTGTTTCTAAAAGCCTTCTAAATCTAAATCAATAATTAATTTTAATTACACATTCATAGGACCTATAACTTTCAATCACATATTTCATCAACTTTTATTAAAATCTATTAAAAATTTTGATTTTTACTTAAACTAAATCGAGGCTTAGTGGCTCCCACTTTTTCAAAACTCATTTTCAACCACACATTTTTTCATAAAATAATTTTACAAGTAAATAAAATATTTTTTCTTCTTTTTTAATCATACATTCTTCAAAAAATTATTATTTCAAAAATACATTTACTTACCAAAATGGGACCTCAACACGAGCTTATTGATTCCAACTCAATTAGTCTATGTAGAGTAATGAACATCACTCATTAATAATTAAAGAAGATTGATTTTTATTTTAGTATTTTCTACTTTTAAAAATAATCAATTTAGATTACTTTATGAAAATCCGGCATTGATAATAAAATATTTTCACTTTCAAATTACTTCAAAATATGATTATACCCTTTAATGTGAACAGATCAAGCATAGCCAGCAAAGAAATAAAAAAAATCATATTATTTATTCGATTTGAGAGAGAAAAGAGTAAAAAAAACAAGATCCGGAATGAATGATTATTTACAGATTATCATTCATTAATATTATTTTAATTTGTAATCTCGATCTACATGTAGAGGTAGATTTAAGGGTTGGCACAGCCCTACGTACACCTCCGATTCCGTCGTGCAAATATGAAAAATAAATTTGAAGGTATTATTTGTTATATGTCAATATGGTTAATGATTTCATTTATCGAAAATCCATTACGATCGATCTTTAACAACCACTTCATACTTGGTATTCAATTTTTTTATTTTATTTTCTTGATATTATCTTCCTACATTGTCACCAAACATATTGTAAAAGTTCAATTTTCTTTATATTTTTCTTAATGATTAAAAAAAAAATTTACTTTTCTCAACATTTTCCTTCAAAATTTCTATAACAAAAACATAATATGCAAATGGATGACCTTTAATAAAACAAACCCTGGACTTTACTTAAAATAATACTTTTCTGAAACAATTATCATCCACCCTCAACATAACAAAATTTTTACTTTCCAACTTTCACAATAGAAAAAGGTTATTATTATTATTATTATTATTATTATTTTTTGAAAGACTTGCTAGTTTATTTAAGTAAACATTTCGATTACAAAGTAGTTCTAAATAAAAAGTAACTCATTTCAACTTTTGAAAGAGAAGATTTTGGTACCAAAAACTAAATAGTGAATGTCTATATAATTCGAGTCATATGTCTAATTCTATGCATTCACGGTTCTTATTAGGACTTAGTAAAAATGAACATTTTACATTGGTTTAACGTCACCGTACGTATTAACTTTTTATAATTGATTTAGTGAATCGTTCGTTGTATCAAATAACCAACATTCGAATGTTCTTCTTAGTTCAAAATAATGTATATTTGAATTAATTAATTTAATTTTTAAAGCCATTGCACCCCTGTTTGAGCTCAGTTTTTGTAAGAAAATATATTTTGAAATAGTGAAAACGTAATCGATTTACATATAAAATTATTTAATGGAGTAATATGTGATTGAAAATAAATTTTTGAATAACAAATTATAGTCAAAACACACAAAAACCGAGTTTCGTATATCAAAATAGATATTACATATATCAAACAGATAGAAACATCATTTTATTGTTTAAAAAGAGTAAGTGCCATTAAATAAGTTTAAAATGTTATAATATTGTTAAACAGTGGAGACGTGTAGTAATAATCTTTTTGTGGAAAATATACATCAACAATACCATTAAAGATTGCACCCAACTACGGAAAACGACATTCAGCTTATGCGTTGCCTTGGAATCGGTGTCCTTGGGCTGGGAAAAGAATCTTTCCTTATCTTTTGTCTCTTCTATTTTGAGTTCGAAACGGTATCATTCTATTTTGAATAATGAGGACAATTTGGATAAATAATTACTATGGGCCCCACTTGATTTTAATGGAGCCCAAACAAAATAACTCACGAGTTGAACACGGGCAATTTGGATACAATAATGAGAAAATTACCTAAAAACCTATTGATTCTAAGTATTTGCAACAATGTATGGTAACTCCAATTACTATTAACTTCAAGGACGATAAAGAGTCTTGAATAATCCTGATTTATAATAGTGTTTGAATTTATATGATGGCATGTGCATTGAACGAATGTTAAAAAATAAAGATTCAGCCACCTCTCGCTGAGTTTTAGTGTAAGCAGCAGTACTATACGAGGTTTCTCTTTAGTTGTTCTAAGCGGATCTTGAATGCTTGCCTTTATTCCTTTTTTTGCTCTTAGTTTAATATATGCTTTCTAGGAAAGGTTCTTTAGCGACAATGTTCATCGAGTTATTATGCGGTTGTTCGAGTTTAAATAATCTATTCACAAAAATTAAGTTTGCATTCTCGATTGTTTTATATGATTCCAATCTATCCCAACCTACTTCATCGCTAGAAGATAGATAAAAATTCAGAATGTTTCAACACAAAGGCAACCCTTAACTAATCATATAGATATTGAAAGGGAGAAAAAAGTAAGTAAAAGTTAGAAAATACTTGGTTTCTCTGCTAAAGGTGGCTTCTGAGCACCGTGACAAAACAAAACACTCACGTGCTTCTGATCAGCTAATTTATCAATCTTGGTATAGAGAAAAAAATTAACTTCCATATTTACTTTTGTATCTATTTACCGTTTGGTCTGTGTAGCAAATGATATGGATGATCTATTTCTTTTTAGAGAAAAATATTTTAAAAATAAACTAGTTCTCATGTGTCAAAAATATTATATTATTATTGTTGTTTAAATTTTTTGAAATTTACCAATCGATGACATATATAATGTCAAACATTATTTAATTCTTATTTAAGACAATATTGACCTTTGATTTTAAATAATATAATTGTGCCTGACATGTGAATAATGTATAACCAAGAAGGAAAATGGTGGAGGAACAGCCCCCTCACATGAGGGGGGCCCACCATGTGCGCAACATGGTGAAAAAATTGTGAATTTCAGTTGGAGTTGGACATTTTGTTTATGGTCTGTCTTGTCACCTGTCTTCTCCTAGAGGGATCCAATGTCATTTTATTTTTATTTTTATTTTATTTTTTTTGAGTTGCATCGAGCAATACCAACTTTCTTTGTTAATTTTACGAAGGTGTTTCTAAAAGCCTCCTAAATCTAAATCAACAATTTATTTTTAATAACACATTCATGGGACCTATAATTTTCAATCACATATTTCATTAACTTTTATTAAAATCTATTAAAAATTTTGATTTTTACTTAAACTAAATCGAGGCTTAGCCTATGTTTGGCTCCCACTTTTTCAAAATTCATTTTCAACCACACATTTTTTCATAAAATAATTTTACACGTAAATCAAATATTTTTTCTTCTTTTTTAATCATACATTGTTCAAAAAATTATTATTTCAAAAATACATTTACTTACCAAAATGGGAGCTCAACACGAGCTTAATGTCCTTACCCATTAAATGATCCAAATAATTTCAACATAACTTGGTATTTACAATTTTATAGACAATAAATACTTTTGATTATACAGCTTGCACATTTTGTAATGCATTTTCAAGGCAATTAGCAAGTAAATATTGTAGTTAGGTAAGAACAAAAATTAGCATAAGATACTTAAAGATGATTAGCTGAAAATCATATATTATTGATTCCAACGCAATTAGTCTATGTAGGGTAATGAACACCACTCATTAATAATTAAAGAAGATTGATTTTTATTTTAGTATTTTCTTAACGATCAAACACGAGAACTTACTTATCTCAATATTTTCCATAACAAAAACACATGATTCCATGTGGGCTACATGATGTCAAGAGCTTTTAGTTTCACTTAAAATGACATCAAACTTACCATTTTTTTTTTATTTTTTTTGAAAAAAGTTACTTATTTTAACAATATAGTAAAAAATTACCGTCGACTTAAGTGACTTATTCCAAATTTTAACAACAATAGAAAAACTTGTTTGAAATTAGTACTTTCTTACTTTATTTTATTTTTTCACTTATTAATGGACTTATAGATAAACTTTGAAGAATAGCCAAACACCAATTAAGTCAGTCAAATTGGCAACATGTGTGAAAATGTTGGTCCAAACAGATGGAAAAAGGTGTGGTAAGAAATTGATGGGTGTCAGTAGATAAGTGGACTTTACAAAATTATAAGGACAACTTGGATAAATAATTACAATGGCCCCACTTGATTTTAATGGAGCCCAAACAAGATAAGACTCACGGGGTTCATGAGTTGAACACGGGCAATATGGATAAATAATTACTATGGGCCCCACTTGATTTTAATGGAGCCCAAACAAGATAAGACTCACGAGGTTCATGAGTTGAACACGGGCAATATGGATAAATAATTACTATGGGCCCCACTTGATTTGGAAACTTCACTTATCCTCTCCTATAAAAGGAGGCCACATTTTCACTTACAATACAGAAAAACAACATAAAATATTTTTTTCTAATACCATAATAGTTCCCAAGAAGGCGATTGTCTACCTTTTTCTATCTTTGTTCATAGTGCACGATGTTGCTTCCATGGTGACTTCTACTGGGAGTTTGCCTTAAAATATTACCGTCTCCAACGACATGAGTAAGTTTTCGTTTCAAAATGTTTTTTCCACATTATATATGGTTTATTTTTCCCACATTATATATAGTTTATATAATGTGGGAAAAATATATACTACTGAACTAGTTTTCATTAATGTACAGATTTTGAAACGAAAACTTACTCATGTCGTTGGAGACGGTAATATTTTTAAGCAAACTCCCAGTAGAAGTCACCATGGAGGCAACATCGTGCACTATGAACAAAGATAGGAAAAGGTAGACAATCGACCATTATGGTGTTAGAAAGAAATATTTTATGTTGTTTTTATGTATTGTAGACACTGATTAAGTGAAAATGAGCCCTCGTTTTATAGGAGAGGATGAAGGAAAAGAAATTGAAGTTTCCCTCTCTAACCTACCCCACCATAGTAAAATGGATGCTAGTAATTATTAAGCCTCGTGGGTCTTATTTTGTTTGGGCTCCATAGTAATTATTTATCCAAATTGTTCTCATTATTCAAAATAGAATGGATGCCATAGTGTGTATATATATATATATATATATATTATTTTTTACCTCTAAATAAGACAAAAAAAGTATCGTATACAAACATGTTTTTAAATAATAAAAGCAAATTTGCCTCGTTCTTAGTTTGGCAATCAAAAGCAGCATCTAGCAAAAGTACCAATAATTGCAAGAATTATGCTTCATTTACATTTCTTGTTGATGTACATGTAGCATGATTATAATTACAAAATTGAATTTAGTTACTGATTGATCGACTCAGTGGTGGTGAGATAGAAACCATTCTTTTAAACTCTTTTTTCTCGATACTCATTTTCAACAACACATTCTCACAACAGAATATTCTTTAAATTCAAAAAAACTTCAGACTTTTTAACCACATTCTTCAAAAATTTACAATTTAGAAACTCATTCTTTCCAAATAAAAAGCCTCTCAAAATGATGTTACTAAAATTACATGTTTTTATCTTATTCACCAACTGATAATGTTATATATACCAAGAAACTATTTCGTTATCAATACGCAAATTTAAAAAATAAAAGAAATATTTGGGAGTTGGGATTCACCTAGAACTATATTTTCCTTCTTTTATCTCCACGTGTTTGGGCAAAAAGTTGGATAATATTGTGTGCAAGGAAGTTAGTAGAGAGTAGAAACTGGGGACATGAATATGATTGAGCCCAGAACAAAATTGAATCACAAACAGAATGATTATACGAATCGGTCTACTTCACGATATGTCCTTAATAATAATTTGCTCAGTTCAATCATGCTTTAAGGTAGTTAGCAATCATCTCCCATGATAGAATAAATTCCCTCTCTTATGGAAGGAACACAACAAATTATAAGAGTTCCAACGATGTTTAGATCATTAATTTAATTTAATTATTGTGGAAAAATGTAATTTTATCATTTTAAAATTGGTCAAAATGTGTTAGATCATTAATTTTTGGGGAACTAACAAAATCTTCCATGAGTTATTCTAACACACACACAATTCAAATGTTTGAGATTTCGGTTGTAACAAATGAAATGTTAGGGTAAAAGCTACAAAAATTTGAAAAGTTCGTAACTGTAATTGTTCCTAAATTACAATATTGTTACAATCGAGCTTGAGAATTTTTATGACCAACGCTTAAATAATTCACTATTGGTAATTCAAATTTCATTTTTTGACAAATAATTTTATAACAAGTTACGTAGTACAACGAGTTAGCTCAAATAAAGAAAATAATCGTAAATATAATAATATAATTAGCTCAAGATTGAGAGGGAAGTAAATTAAATTTATAAGATTTAACTAACTTTGATGGAAATTATTTAATTAAATCTCACACGTTAGATAAATAAATATAAAATGTTGTAACTTTGGAATATAATTTCAACACAATATAATACAATAATTACCATAGATATCAGAAAGGTTTAGCTATTAAAAAACAAAACATAGCGAAGTAGTTAAGTCTTATTGTTTAAGATCCCTTTGGTCGAGGAAGGCCAATTTGCTTTACAGGTCTCTTGAATTCATCAATCAAATCATCTCCAGACTTGAACTTTGGCCGGCACCTACGGTTTCTGCACAAACATAACATGTAATTGATATATAACCCTGGTTTGGTTTAGATAAAAATAAAAATTTTAGTTACTTTTTTTAAAAATTTGATGAAATGTATGATTAAAAAATCATGGATGCCATTAAATGTATGATTAAAATTAATAATTGACTTTAACTGAAATTTTAATCAATTTTTTAGCTGAATCAAACATAAACATATTATCAAATTGAAAAAAAAAAGGAATTAACTATGTTAATCAATACCAGTACAAAACCTATTTCTTTCCCCCCTTAACTAATCAAAAAGTTTCCATATGCATGCGTAATTTTTTTTTTTTGGCAAAGCTTGGCTTAAGCATTAAGGTAAACATGGAAATGACCTATCCCTAGCTAACAAAGTTCTGGATGATTTAAAATATAAAGTTTATTTGACTATTTTTGGAACTAAACCCAAAAAGTGTAAGTTTATAATTATTGGAACTAAATCCAAAGTTCCGAATTAAATTCCGTTCTACCTATCACATTTTTTATATATACATTTTCATATATGTCTTTTAGATACATATACCAAACATGCTACTACTTGGCAATATTTATGCAAGGGATAAAATCTGACTACGAAATTTTCAAGAAGCTAAGAAATTATAAGTTAAAAACTAACCGTTTGTTTATCTTTCAAAATAAAATTATTATTTAACATATACTAACATTTGAAATGCAACACTTTGATGTGAAGCGAGATGCAAAAAAGTAGGAGTTAATCATGCTATGAGGGTTAGAGTCTATAGTTTTGGACAAATTACTATTCAAATTAGATTTTTTTAATTTTGTATTTTTTTATCAGTGACGGGTTGGGTTATTTTTAAATTTTAGTGATCCGGTGGAAATCTAGTGTAAAGTTCGGTGACTATTTGGGTAATTCACTCGCCACATTCCACTAAGCCCCTATGTACTTTTGGAGGTAAGGTTTTTAATATCTCCTCCTCGTTTGTGTTCGTCTCTTCACTAATACACCGAGTAGGTACAATTTCAAAGCTTGTATTTAATGCTTTAGTAGACCTAAAAATGCTACGGAACTTAATGATTTTACCAAAAGATATATCTTCCATCATTCTTTTTTATTTAAAAATATAGGGCGAAACTTGACTTGACAAATGTTCTAGCCAAAGCCCAGGCTCGGCTCGAGCCCAAAAAGCTCAATCCATTTTATTTTTTTAATTTTTGACGAGCCGGCTCGATTTCAACTTGTTGGCACCACTAGTCGAACGTCAATCAAAAATCTTAAATACCGAAATGTATTCAGACCTTGTTTGAACCCCATTTTCCCAAAATTCATTTTTCCAAAACTCATTTCAAATCATACATTCTCCTAATAAAATAATTTTACACATAAAACGAAAAGGTTACCCTATTTTTTAACCACACATTCTCCAAAAAATTATTATTCTAAAATCTATTACCCAAAAATATAGGACTCAAACAATGGCTCAATACCGAAACTTGAATCTCTCCAAGGAACATTTTAATACAAATCCACTGTCTCACTTTTTTGTTAGAATTACTCTCACTCATAATAACTCAAATAAAGGAAATATTCATAAAATAATAATATAATTAGCTAAGTAAATTGGATTTATGAGATTGCACTAAACATGATGAAGTCAGATTCTTATCATACCATTGCTCTAGACAAAGACACTAAAATTTAATCCTAGTTTATTTATAAACTATGAAAATGTTAAATTAATTATAAAATAACTTGTATTTATTTATATAAACATTAGATAAATAAATATAGCAATTGAGAAAAATATCTATATCTATAATGTTATTAAGTGGACTTTCAATAAGCTGATGACCTGATACAGTCAATAACCTGATGAGCATGATTTAAAAATTAATTCAACAACTTGAACAAAATATATCAAAAACCATCACAATTGAAATATTGCATTCAACCAGTATAGCCATCTATCCATCTATCTATCACTATAAACGAATTATATTCAAACAGATAGAAACATCATTTTATTGTTTAAAATGGGTAATTGCCATTTAAATTAGTTTAAAATGTTATAATATATAACTAAACATTGGACGTGGAGACATGTTTAATTTGCAAAATATACATCAACAATACCATTAACAATTTAAAGATTGCACCCATCTATAGAAAAACGACACCCAACTACAGAAAACGACATCCGGCTTCATAAAAGCAGCATCGTTCTATTTATATATTGTACCGCTTATTTTGCTCACCCAATTGATTTTTTTTTTATTTTCTTGAGGTAGAATGCAACTGAAAAATAATAAAAAAAATCATAATCTTCAACTTATAAAGTATACCTTCAAGATTATCTATCATTCTTTGTTTATGGAAATCAATTTGCACCCTTTGATATATTTTTTTGTTGAATTATTGTCATTTTGAAAATGTAATCACTTAAATCAAAGAATTTTTTTTGGGATAATGCATTGAAAATGAGTTTTGAACGTGTATTTTGAAGTAAAATTTGGGGATTTGGGGTTTAGTTCAATTTTTAACATTGATTTTAACTAAGTATTGTATGTTTTAACGAAAAACTATTTTGAGTATAGGCCTTCTAAACAAAAATCGGAGTTGACTATACACTCATCAGTCTTTACTACTTCCATCCTACCCTCAGCACCACAACAAAACAAAGCACTAATAATTTCTGAATCTTTATATAAAAAATTTAGAATAATGCTAGATGTATACTTGGAGTGTACATCCTTGTTGACATTTGATGTGGTGTTAAAAGATGATTGGGGGAAAAATTGTTTAATTTTAAATTGTCCAATGATGTATTATCACGTGGCACAATGTAGAACATGATATACATGTAGCATGTTTGAAAATTTTAAGTTCTATATTTATGTGTATGAAAGCAAGCTGTGTACAGCTGTATCTATTTATTGTTAATTTAATTCTTAGATGTCGTGGTCGATATTTTTGCATTTTCTATTACCGAATAATAAGGATGATCTCTTTTGTTTTTTATTTTTATTTTCTGTCGAGATAAAAATAGTGTAAATGTATATATTTTTTAATAAACTAGTTCTCATGAGCAATTACTTTTTATTCTATTTTTAAACTATTAAAAATATATACTATTTTGAATCGAAGAAAAATAAGAAATTTCCAGAATGTATCAAAATTAAATATTTATCATTTGAATTTTTTAATACAATTACATGTACATCAAGTTTGACATTGTATGAGGTGACAACTTTTTGTACATTAATTTTGACACCACTTTTTTCAAACAATGGCCAGATTTCATCCACATAAAGGCATGTCATTCACAATGTAACTCAAAAAATGTACAACTAGCATAATTGTTTTTAAATGTACGTTCTACTGATATCATGGTTGAACTCTTTCCACTTCGTACAATCATCTCTTTCGATTTCTCCAACAATATTTTGCATCACTATTCAAATTGTGCCACATTTGAGGAATATCAACTAAAATGTAAACAATATGTACATCTAGCATTATTGAGCATATTACCAATTGATGACATCAAATCATGCCAACTTTAAGTATGTCATCAAGTATTTGAAATCAATTAATCCTCAAGTGCAAGAAAGATTTCATAGGGACTTACCAGAATACTCACGTGGTGGGCCCCACCATGTATTAAATAAAAAATAAAAATTGTGCGAAACCCACACATGTGAGAGTGTCTTGTGAGTTTTCCTGTATAATCTTTCATGTACGTGAAGTATCTCTCATTTCAAATATTATGGCAAACATTATTTAAGACAATATGGACCATTGATTTTAAATAATATATTTGCTTGGCTCGTCACTTGTCTTCTTCAAGCAAGGGATCCAAGGTTTATTATTATTATTATTATTATTATTTATTTATTTATTTTTATTTTTTTTCATTTTTATCTTTGCTTAAAGCAAGTAAGGCCAACTT
>CAIGRT010036417.1:0-12086 GCA_903798405.1 Fraxinus platypoda
CCCCCCCCCCCCCCTGGCAAACTCAATTTTTCTAGTGTTTATGGGAAAGGATCCCCAGGGTAGACCTAAAATGCAAACCCACTAAGTTAATAGGTGTAGATGATAATAGTGTCTGGATGAATGAAACAAAAATCCACAAGAGTGGCAAATTTAGCCCATGTTTGAGCCCCATTTTTTCAAGAATGCATTTTTCCAGGATTATGTTATTTGTACATATAAATGGTAGGTAAGGGATTACATAAAATGATGTAGAGGGAAAGATTGGATGCAAAAGCTGACTATATTTTAAACTCACAAATAATATAGTGTCATGTGATATTATATAATTTTTTATGTAAATCTTTATATACATGTAGCAAGATTCTTTTTTCAAAACTCATTTTCAACCACGCATTCTCCTATAAAATAATTATACGTATTTCAAAAAACTTTTCCTTACCTTTTAACCCACATTTTCCAAAAAGTCACTACCATAATACATTTTACCCTAAAATGGGGATCAAACATAGGTTTATTTCCATTTCCCCAAGTACTTTTGCATTTTTATACATGAGAATAACTTTACAACAGGGCCTCTTCTTTATACGACAGCAGCTCGGAGTGCCTAAATCTTCCATTTCACATCAAGTGATTGAACAATTAGAGTCGGACCTGGGAGTAGGCCGAAAAGGCCGCCACATCAGGCTAGCTCTTTAAGGAGCCAAAAAAATTTATGTTTCCTTTTTTTTGAAAGCCACTTTTTAACAATCCAAATTAAATCACTCAAAATTAAAGTCCCATAGGCCCTACATATCCTCAGTCCTTTACCGACCCAATTAAAATCTCACTCGGCCATCCACAATTTTTTAAACCAATTTAACTTCTCCCAATTTTCCATTACGTATTCTGAATCAAAATTGAGGGTTTTCGATCTTGAGCTGCCATTGGTTCTCCTTTTTCTCAATTTCTCATCCATCTTCAATTCACCAAAGAAATTTTTTTTTTTTTTTCACTTTTTGGATGTACAATTGAAATCATGAGTTGGTACTAATTATCTTTCTTTGATTGCATATAATTTTAGCCCATATTTGAGACAAATTAAAATCTGATTTTAATATCATGTCAAAGTCAATAATTAATTTTAACCACACATTTTATGAGACCCACAACTTTTCAACTACACATTCCATCAACTTTTATCAAAATCTACTAAAAATCTGATTTTAATCTACAACAAACAGGGGCTTAATATTCTATGAATCAAGTTGAAAGAGATCAAAACTTAAATCCAATCAATGATGTCATAACAAATATTGAATTGACCACATTATCCATTGAAAAAGAAATGGTTGAACAACTTAATTATCCAAAATTGATTGATATTTTTTTTCTTTAAAAAGAGTAAGAGAGGTTGTAGTTAAGTGGCCATTTAGAACATTTTTCGCATTGTTATTTGATTATAATATAAATATTTGGAATATTTCATGTTATTTGTTGTTTTATTATGAATTTTAAGTTAATAAATTTAGTTCCGTAAAACTCTTATAAATGAAAAAAAAATTGATGATTGATATGATTTAAAGCCAAAATTTTTAAGTTTGCCTAAAGTCGGTGAAACGCCAAGTACAGTCACGTGAACAATCTACAAGCAAAGCATAGATACTAAGGGTCCGTTTGATAGGCAAAGGTGGAAAGGAATTTCAATTTAATGTTAGTTGGAAAATAAAAACCCACCAAACCCATAGGAATTCATTTTCCATGAAAACAAAGAAAATGCAGCTTAAAGTGATTGTACCTTAGAATTCGATTTCCATTTTCACGTTGCAATCAAACAGCCAAAGTGAAATTCGTTTTTCTCGAATGGGACACTTTCCATAGCAAAGGTTGCAATCAAACAGGGCCTAATACTTCTTTAAGCACTAAACTATCTCCTTCCCCATTGGAAATTTTTTGAACCAACAAAATCTGAAAGACATTCTTTCATCACCTAAGAAAATTTCAAAGCCAACTCCAGCTTCCATGTCCTCTTTAAACTGAATATTGGAGCACTGTATATGTTATTTGATGGAAGGATCCACTTACTTTTCACCACGTCAAAAATTTTAATGCTTCTTTCATTTAAACAAAATATTGGAGTCAACTCATAAACATAAAAGAGAAAATATTTTCTGAAAGTTACCACCTTTGGGAAAGTTCTTTCAGATTCCCAACCAAAAGTTGAGACAAGAAGAGTTACTTGAAATTGTGGACTGTGTCAATTATATGCCAGTGAAGCTCTTGTGAAGCATGAAGAATATGTTTGTGTAGTTCCACTTTAACTTCCGATGGAGCATAGCAATCATTGTTCACAGATACTAAGTCGCTGACGATACATCAGTCAGCAAACCAGGAGATAGCCAGGATATTTGTGGTACAGGTGCACTGTTATCACATAATACAATACCGAGTCTCCAAGAAATTCTAGACGCTGCAGAACAATATAACTTCCAAGAAAAAAGATGTATAATGAAAAAAAATGACCAAATGCCTTGTGTTTGAAGACTTCAATGCACTAAGTACAGGTTATGCATAAAATAAAATAAAGATTATGTTACACCTCTGTACACAAGGACCCCCACGTGGTCTCAACTATCCTACGTGGCACATGATAAGGCGATCCCATGCCTTGTACACTAACACGAGGCGAAATTGAACCGACCCTCGATCGCGGACGACCCGTTTTCCCTCGTGAGGCAAAGCTAGACCGACCCCATTACACGCGAACCCCATGGGAGAGCCGATCTAGATCTTGTATTATGCAATTGACGGGACAACTCACCGCCAACCTATTTGGTCAAGTTTAAGGCCGCAAGCTAGGCCTTATGGATACAAAAATGGTATTAGCATTTAAGGTTGTGATTAATTGATGTCTATGACAAGAAAGGTCAGTCATTTGGATGAGGCCAGGTGCGCTGTCATCCAACGGCCTTCATTCGTCTTGTCCAAGTATAAAAGCTCACACTTAGTGTCATTCAAAGGTAATACAAGTTTAGACTATTAAACCTATAATCTAGCTACCCTATCTTTTACTTGTTTCTCCCCAAAGCCGACCCCCTTTTTATATTGGAGGCTCACGTTTAAAGTTCTCCCACACTTATATAACTATTTCTCCAACTAACTTGACCGTCGGAGTGCATGCGGCCAACTCCACCCCCTTCGAAGAAGGCCACGTGTGACTAATGGTTTGTCCAAGTGTGCAGGAAAACCAAGCTTGCGTGGACGTGAGAGGTCTTCAGATTTGTTGGCCACGTCACTGGAACATTTTTTGGGGTCAACGATTGGCGTCGTCTGTGGAAAATTCGACACTCTAACCATGAGTGTCCTTGTGGTAAAAGCCATCAAAAGTAAGCAGAACCTTGAAGAAAGGTCTGGTTCTTGAAGAAAGAACCGCTACAAAAATGAAGCACTTAGAAACTTGTCTTTAGCTCAAGGTCAAGAACACATTATGATTTCCAACCACTATAGCTCACAAGGCAGAAACAGACAACATGAGGCTTCCAAAGAAGAAGTTCTTTGAACCAATGTGAACATGCATCGCCCCCATCACCAATGCAGGCGAGGTGGTACCACATCACGTCTAGCCAAGAAAATGGGGAAGATGGCCACAAACATGAGGAACATGGTCCAGCAGAATGCTACCATGCAACAGTTGTTCATGTAAATACACCAATAGGCGGGGTATCAAATGCCCCAGTAGGGAATGTTTTCCCAAGAAGGCGAGGAAAATAACATAGGGACCTACCCTCAAATGCACAAAAGAGAGCTCGACCTAGTGGAAAGAGAAGTGGGAATGGATACGTCCACAAATTACGCCATTAGCCGACTCGATGATGACATACCACATGAGGATAACTTTACCCCAGAATATACTCAAGAACGTGGACCCAGTGTTTTTCATAGGATCGGACCATCAAGGCCTGGACATAGGCCTCGCCAGTCCCCCACCCCATTTAAAGAGGATCAGACTGTCATCAAGGATATGAATCTCAGGGGTTCATCCTCCTCTCCCCACCTAGGAATAAGCGGAAGAGAATGGACGCTTTGAACTTGAGAAATCAAGCGAAAACCAAGCTGAGGGTAATGATTCAAACGGTCCATGCAATCATTTGAATTTGACGATGATGACGAAAGTCTTCCATTTTTCCAGGAGTTGAGAAGCGCCCCTATTCCAGATCACTTCGTGCCACCAAAGATACCCAAATATAAAGGAAATGGCGACCCGATGAAGCACCTCAACAATTACAAGACCCATATGTTTCCAAGAATAGCCTCGTCACCTCTAAAGTGCACATTTTTTCATCTCACATTGACTGGAGCTACTGAAATTTGGTATAGTCATATTCCGACTAACAACATCAGAAGTTGTCCAGATCTCAAGAAGGCTTTTCTAAACCAACATCTGTCCAGTAAAGAGGGAGAATCCCCAATCCAGAGGCTAGAAGACATGAGGCAGCAAGATTCACGGATGAAATGACATATTGCAAGCAGGTCACGAATAGGGAGGCCCATTCAACTCTGAGAGGAGGCCCCAACATGAACACCCTCTTTTGAAAAGCCGTGCGAAACAAGAACCCAACCTCCTATGATGCCTTAGTGAAAATGATAAGGAGCGAAATTGTCAACGATGAGCTAATTGACCACCGTACTCGAACTTCGTTCGGACTCCCACCGCCTCAGAGACAGGGAGGAGGTCCTGTATCACACTTGGTAAACCAGCAATTGACCATAGTTGGGCATACCATTGCCCCCACCTCAGGCCAAGCACTAGCAACTGCCATACTAAATGCAGTGCACTCATTGGCATATGAAAAGGTCTGATTTGAGGCCCAAAGACAACCAAATTAGTCCAAGGAAAGAGGTAGGGAAAAGAGCAAGGAGCCTAGAAATAAGCAATACTGCACCTACCATCGAACCTACAGCCAAAGCACTAAAAATTGCATGTCAAGACCATACCATGAGGAACTAACAGACTTCTATGTTGATAGGAGAAACGCACATCAAGTACAACAAAATGCGTCTCAACCTAGGCATGAACGAGAATTTAGACGTAGTGAGACGAGGCTACAACGCACAGGTGAATCGCCTAAGCAGAAGAACGATGAGGAAAGAAATAGGCCAAGAAGCATTCAAATGCCAAGAAGAGAACCCCCCGCTGATGCAGATACACCCATGTCAAAGAGATTGACACTATTATTGGTGGCCCACATGTGGGGGGAGAGTTAAGGAATGCTCAGAGAAATTATGCAAGAGAAGCCAGCAGTCTTCCTATCACGAACTATCTGGTCAATAGCCCTCGTGGGTCTGGGAACACCCCATCAATAACCTTTTCGTAGGAAGATGCCATTGGGGATCATTACCCCAATTGCGACATTTTGGTGTTAAGAGTCGTCGTAGCCAGAAAAGAGCTCAAACGTATGCCGGTAGACAATGAGAGTTCTATCAACATCCTATTTAGAACCACCTATGATAAAATGACGATAGGTCATGAGCCCACCCCATGACCGTTCCCCGTATGATTTTACCGACGACAGTATTGTTCCTAGTGGAAAAATCACGTTGGCAGTAAAAATGGGAGCACCCCCACTTACTGCCCATCGCTTCATGGACTTCCTCGTTGTAGATCACCGGTTCGCCTATCATGGAGTGTTAGGGCTACCGCTCTGAAAGATATTGGGGTCATTACATTCATAAACCACTTGTGCATGAAGTTTCTCACTGAAAGAAAAACTGCTACGATGCGAGGGGATCAGGTGGGTTCAAGAGAAAGCCATCTCAGCTCCTTGCAAAAGTCAGAGTCCCGCAGCAGCGTAAACGTGGTCTTATTGGACACTGGGATGGTTGATGCGCCTGAAGAAGTCCCTACCCCTGAACAAGGAGGAGACGTCAACATGATAGATGCCCCTGAAGAAGGGGCCCTTGACGTGGATTTGGACCTAGGGCCATCAAATCAAACTCACAAGCGACCCTGGTTGAGGAGCCTGAATCATTCCCAGTGGACCCAAATGACCCTACAAAGATATTATAGGTGGGGAAGGAACTTGAGTAGGAAGAAAAGACGAGACTCAAAGGCTTCCTGCTTAACAACTTAGACATGTTTATATGGAAGCATGAAGATATGACGGGCATCGACCCCAAAGTCAGCGCCATCGTCTTCATGTAGACCCTAAATTCATCCATTACAGACAAAAAAGAAGAGCCTTAAATCTGGAGCGGTACGAAGCCCTGAAAGATGAGGTGCAAAAACTTATATCCAATAAGTTCATCAGGGAGGCAGTGTATCCAAGGTGAATCTCCAACCCAATCTTGGTAAAGAAGTCAAATGGCAAGTGGAGGGTTTGCATAGATTTCTCCAAGCTCAACCAAGCATGCCTAAAGAATAGCTTTCCGCTTTCAAGGATCGACCAGTTGGTTGACTCCACTATAGGGCATGAACTCTTGAGCTTCATGGATACATACTCAGGGTACAACCAAATCCCCATATACCTAGCTGACGAGGAGAACACCTCATTCATCATAGATAGAGGCCTCTATTACAACAAAGTGATACGTTTAGCTTAAAAAATGCTGGAGGTACCTATCAGCGACTGGTCAACAAGATGTTTGCCGACCTCATAAGTAAAACAATGGAGGTATACGCTGACAACATGTTAGTAAAGAGCCTCAAGACTGTGAACTACATCGAACATCTAGAGGCCACTTTCAAAATATTAAGAAAGTACCTGATGAAACTGAACCGTTTTATCTCCAAAGCTACAAATAGGTGTCTCCCATTCTTCAAAGTCTTGAAAGGAGAAAAGAAATTCCAATGAAATGAGGAGTGTGATGAGGATTTCCAAGGGCTGAAGAAGCACTTAGGGCAAGCCCCCTTCTTCTCAAAGCCCAAGAAAGGAGAATCATTGATCTTGTATTTAGCCGTGAGCGCGGAGGCCGTGAGTTCAAGACTAGTGAGAAAAGAAAAAGATATGCAACTTCTAATCTACTACGTGAGAAAGGCCTTTCTGCCAGTCGAATCGCACTACACGGATATGGAAAAGCTTGCTTTGTCCCTCATGATCGCTTCCATTAAGCTGAGGTTTTATTTCCAGGCCTATAGTATACACGTGTTGACGAGCCTTCCCCTTAAACACGTGATCCAAAAATTGGATGCCTCAGGAAGGTTAATGAAATGGGCAGTGGAATTGAGCTAATTTGACATTTTATATCAGCCAAAAACATCAGTGAAAGGGAAACCAGTGGCAGACTTCATAGCGAAATTCACTGAGGTAACAAACATCAACGTGGTAATGGAACCGGCAGACCCCCCCGCATGGAAACTATTTGTTGATGGGTCTTCTAGAGAAACATGCTCTGGTGCTGGTGTAGTACTGAAGAGCCCAGAGGGCCATAAATTTAATTGTTCAGTGAGGGTCGGTTTCAAGACCTCCAACAACGCAGCTGAATACGAGGTATAGCAAGCAGGCCTCAGATTATCAAAAGATATGCAGGTCAAGAGCCTAGCGGTCTGTAGCAACCTATAGCTGGTGGTAAGGCAAGTCAATGGCAGTTTTGTAGTCAAGGATAAAAGCATGGCAACATACCTCAAAAAGGTGATGGATTTGCTTCCCTCTTTTGAAAAGGTTGAGCTAACCCAGATTCCAAGAGCTGAGAACATAAACACCGACGCTCTGTCAAAATTGGCCAGCATCAAAGATTCAGAGTTGCTTACAATTGTGCAAGTTGAATACTTCCATAAACCCTCTACATCTAAAGGAGATAAGGTAATATGGATCGAATGGACCCCATAATGGATGCAACCAATCATTACCTACCTTAAGGATCAAGCATTGCAAGAGGACAAGGAAGAAGCCCACAAAATCAGTACAGGGCCGCCCACTATGTGCTCCAGAAAGAAGTGCTTTATAAGAGAGGCTTATCATCCCCACTTTTTTGATGCATCAAAGGGGAAGAAGCCAATTATGTCTTGTGATAAATTCATGATGGAGTTTGTGGCAGCCACACGGGGGGTCCAGCACTGGCTCAGAAAGTACTAAGGCAAGGGTACTACTGGCTAACATTGAAAGAAGATACGACAAATATCAGCGTTTCTCATCCATCCAAAGGCAGCCATCGCAAAAGCTTACTGTGGTATCCATCCCCTAGCCATTCGCCAAGTGGGGGGTCGATCTGATAGGCTCCATGCCAAAAGGGAAAGGAAGTGCAAGTTATATAATTGTCGCTATTGACTACTTCAATAAGTGGTTGAACCTAAACCGTCGGTGAAGATAACTGAAGCGAACACTTCCAAGTTCATCTGGAAGAACATCATCTGTTGATTTGAAATTCCACACTCTCTCGTAAGAGACAATGGGTGATGTTGACAACAAAAAGGTCAGAAATTTGTACGACGAACTGGGTATCCAAAAGCATTTTTCTTCCCCTCATCACCCCCAGACAAATGGCCAGGTTGAGGCAGTTAACAAGACCATCAAATACCTCTTGAAAAAGAAACTTGATGTGTCAAAAGGGGCATGGGTGGACGAGCTTCCCCACGTGTTATGGGCAATTCGCACCACCAGTCAAACGGTGACTATAGAAAGCCCTTTCTCTATGGCATATGGGGGCTGAGACCACAAGCCCAGTTGAAGTGGGTCTTCCTTCACCTCGCCGCCTGCATTTTAACGAAATAACAAATAATGAGATAAGGCGGTGTGAGCTCAATTTCCTTGAAGAAAAGAAAAATGACTCACAAATAAATTTGGCCTCCTACAAGAGAAAAATGACGAGATACTATGATGCCAAGGTCAGGAACAGGTCGTTCAGAAAGGGGGATCTTGTGTTAAGAAGAGTCTTCCTCTCTTCCAATGAGCCTAGTATGGGCAAGCTAGGCCTTATGGATACAAAAATAGTATTAGCATTTAAGACTATGATTGATTGATGTCTATAACAAGAAAGGTCAGTCATTTAGATGAGGTCATGTGCGTTGTCATCCAACGACATTCATTCGTCTTGCTCAAGTATAAAAGCTCACACTTGTGACATGCAAAGCAGCAAAGGTAATGCACGTTTAGACTCTTAAAGCTATAATCTAGCTACCCCATCTTTTACTTGTTTCTCCTCAAATTCAACCCCCTTTTTATATTGGAGGCTCAAGCTTAAAGCTCTTCCACACTCATATAACTATTTCTCCAACTGACTTGACCGTCAGAGTGTGCGCGGCCAACTCCACCCCTTTTGGAGAAGGTCACGTGTGACTAACGGTTTGTCCAAGTGTGCAGGAACCAAGCTTGTGTGGATGTGAGAGGCCTTGGGATCTGTTGGCCACGTCAGTAGAACATTTTTTGGGGTCAACAGATTCAATAATGCATCATGTATAACGTGATAATGTAGTACTGCAAGACTTGAGCCGTTGTTTGAGTCTCATTTTTTAGTCAAAATACATTTTAGAATAATATTTTGTTAGAGAATGTGTGATTAAAAAATAAGGAAAATTTTTGAATTTATATGTAAAACTATTTTATGGGAGAATGAGTGGTTGAAAATAAATTTAGAAAAAATGAATTTTTGAAAAAATGGGGTCGAAACATAGGTGAATCGGCCCTTTAAGTATTAGAAAGGAAGATCATGTCAACTAATCTTTATTGAATAATGTGTTCACAAACTATCGTATAAAACATCAATTATTACTTTACAGTAGGAAGGCAAATTTTTAGATCGCTGAATAACTTTTGATTGCAAAATAATTGTATTAAATGAGATGTTTGATAAGATGGATCAAAAAGTATATGAATTAAAGAAGAGAAAGGCAAACATGCAATAAAAGCACATTTCATGGCCAAAAAAGTAGGGATCAATAAAATTAAAAGACCATCACTAAACAATTAAGCATAGAAAGAAAAATTAGCAAAAATTTAGAAATCTTCCAACATAATTTCTATGGCACATACCTCATAGCATCTTGAAATTTCAGGAACCATGAGTTAGTGCTTCAACTAAATAAGAAGCATCACGAAACCAATAGTTCAGAAGAGACTCTAATATGTAACGATTACATGTACCCCAGGATTAACAGGGAAGGGACTTGTATAAGGAACACTAACAAAGTCAACATTTATACCAAGTCGTGCCATAAAGGATAGAATAATGTTATTCATAGTCGTCATCCTACGTGGCATCTATGTTGTATAACAAAAATGCTATTTGTATAGGGCCACATAGCCCTGTACGATGCCAAAGGGACACCTATCCCTCTCTGGCATTGGGAGGGAGAAAAAAATTAATTAAACTAGTTGTAAAATGAATTTGTACAACCAATTTGATCATGTGTGAGTTGGCTGGGATCTGCCAATGTTTTAAAAACAGTTTTTCAAATCAATAGTCCGATCCTTGCAAACTCACACATTATCAAATTAGTTGTCAAACTAGCTGTATAAATAGCATGATTGGAAAAAATTGTCTCCTTGACATTGTACGGGCCATGTGGCCCTATACATATAGCATAACTAATTAAAGAAGGGGAGAGAAACGTGGTGTAATTTAATAATTTTTTAAAAAAAATAAGAAAACAGTCGAATGGTCATTAGGCAGAAACACATCTCTCCCAAAATTGCCTGACCTTCTCCAGTGGGTTATGACAGGGTGATGTTCCAGTGAAGTATCTCAAAGCAAAAATCGTGTTCTTCAACAGTAATTGAAGATAATACACCTGTGCATGAATGATATAATCTTACTCAAAGATCAAGCTACTTGGCGTGAGTATAATTGGTGAATCTTAATCCAATGAATGGTTGCAGTCGAATACAATAGTGAAATAGCGATAAAATCAAGATCGGAGGCTTTGATTCCATTTTTCCAACAAGTCAAAATGAATAAGAAAACGAGAGAATTGTTATTTATTTGCTTTTGATTATTTTAGTTAACTTCGCGAAATTATTGAACCGAAACTATTGTATTTTTTATTTTTTGATAGTGGATTATTTTACCCGTGATATGAGGGCATGTGGATGTTTCCCTTAGAGGTTTACCATGTTATATCTGGTGTTCATCTTTATTTAATTTCGCAATAGATTATAGCTTGTGGAATACAAAGCTGTTAAGATATCCCAATCAGAACTATACGTAAAACTGCCTATAGGAATTTCTGACTTACTAACGTATTCTGACTAAAACGAATAATTGAGGCAAAATGGTTAATTAACTAGGTTTTAGTACTTACACATTGATAAATTCCATAGATTCACCCAAATGGTAACGAAGGTTCTGGATGTTGGATGCCACAGCTTCTATTCTCTTATTCACCGATTAGAAAATTACGCCTTTTAGGTTGTGATCTAAAAGTTCATCGGAAGATACAGCGGAATCAACTCAACAGTTTATCAATTGATAATATGTATTTGAGTTAATTTGTAACTAATGAAATGCTATTCATTCACAATATTGTTATATGTACCTCCTATTTTACACTTTGACTTACCTAATTTACACTTGGCACAATTTCACATCATCTATCACATTTGACACATTTAATCCAATCGTTATAACACTTCCACATCATCAATCTATCAACCAATGTGTCAATCAAGTTGTACAAATAGCTTAACTCATTCAACATAGAGATGAAGATTATAAACAATTAATGGTTGGCACATTACACGTTGGTCGATGAGGCGAAACAAATAACCACCATGGTCCTTAAACTCGAAATCACCTTTTGCTCATCACATTGCAAAATAAAGATATGCAGCTCCTCAACCTGGTTCGATGAAGAACAGCAATGCNTCATCACATTGCAAAATAAAGATATGCAGCTCCTCAACCTGGTTCGATGAAGAACAGCAATGCATCCATTCATTTATAGAAATGGGGCGCTAATTCTGTCTTCTTTTTGTATTGGTTATATAATAATAATAATGGATTTATTTGGTGTGGATTATAGAAAAATAATTTATTTTTGTTCTTACTCATTTAAATTTATATTAAATTTTACCTTGCCACCAAACTTTAACTTGTTTCATTTTATGTCATTGAACTTTAAACTACACCACTTGATTAACAGATTTGCTAAATGTGTCTTTAACAGTCCATGATTGCTG
>CAIGRT010036467.1:0-13090 GCA_903798405.1 Fraxinus platypoda
AGTCTAATGGATCACCATTAAAGTAAGTCTTCTCCGCCATTTGCTTCTCTGTAGCTTCATCGTCTTCCGATTCCATCTGAGGTAAATCTTCGAGTGCTGCCATTTTACATCAGCAACACTTTATTCTTCAGAGCTTTGAACCATGCTCTGATACCATGAACAAAAGTAAAATAAAATAATGTTCAATGAATTAATCGTTCAAATTAAAAAATATACGGGTGTGATCTCCATCATATCTCTAGATGGAGAAGAAGCTGTTACAACCAATTAAAAGGAAACAAACAAGCCATAACAAAAATAACAGAAAGGGTAAAGTAAACTTGAGATAAAAGCGTGCAAGAGTGATCACGTTTTTATCTCCTTTATTCTCTAAAGCTGGGTTCTAAAACTGGGCCGTAACTATGAACTGGGCTTCAGTAAAAGGCTGCTACAACCCGGCTCCAGTAAAGCTTCAACAGCATGCTGAACTGAAGCCTGATATTCCTTCAAATCTTATCTCCGCTATAGAAGGAGATAGTATTGAGTTTATAAGGAAATTTGACCACTCTACCTACGCCAACCCCCTACAGTTTTGATAGCAAAAGAGGAGAAGCATAATAATGACAATGACGACATTCATGTAAAGGTGTGCAATTCTCTTGATCTCTAGTTGGCCAAGTCTTGTACAAATTTTCATTTTTGCTCCTTCCTCTAGGCCAACTCGACAACATGTTGAGTCACATGCACCAATTGCTCCTGCCTGTTGCAGTTCTGTTCATCAGGGGGTAAAAGAGGATGTCCATGAATACAAATTAGGAGAGCTCCTAGAAATAGGTAAGAATATTAGGTGGGATACGTGACCCTTATTTGGGTACTGGTGGCATTGTCCAATACGTCTAGGTCAAATGTGAGAGAATGGGCCGTGCCATCCCTCTCCTCCAAAGATTCTTGAGTATAAAATGGAGGACAATTAAACTAAATACTGAATTGTTGTACTAACAAACTATTTGGAATTCTTGTCAGTAAAAGCACCCTGTTATATCTTCAAGCATTGGATCCTACTATCTTGCTGGCAAAATTTCTTGCAGGTTTACAAGATTTCTTCTTGTTTTCTGATGAGTTTTTTTCTTGTACTTGAGATTTGAAACCTGGGGAAAATTAACCCTAAATTATCCGTGTTTGATTTATTGCCCCGATATATGAACAAAAATGTTGAGAAAATAGTGTAATAGTTATTATTTTTGAGAGCTGACTTTTGGATATGACCCATAGTTTCTTTCCCTCTGCACTAGAAAAATTTTCTGCTAAATGTGGTGTAATTGGCTTGGTTCAAAATCTTTTTCAGGAAAACTGGTTTTCTGCATTTATCATGACTCTCGCATGATTATTTATTAATTTTATTTAACCTTTACAAAATGAGAAATTTCAATATGTATATAGAGGCTTTATTAAACTAATTTCACGTTCTTCACATATAAAAAAAATAAAATTAGCATCAGCCCTAAATTTTTCTCTGCATCATCATCAATGGATCGGCATACATGTTAACAATAGAATTCTACAGATTTCATTTCATGCTTATTTTATGTGTAATTTTGTTTTGAATCTGTAATTTGTCAAACAGTTTAATTAAAAAAATGTTAGTTGAACAATTTACACAAGCATACTTTTATATTGTTAATTGGAATCTTCATCTAAAAACTACTGATTAGTTTCAATATGTGATTCACGTTGTCTTTGATAAAACTATAATTCGATGCATAATTTATTGTTGTTATACTTGTAGGAAATTGAAGGAAATATATTGTCGTATGTTGGGGAACTCAAGAATTGTCCATTGTTTGGAGACATATCACTCGGGGTAACATTATGACTGCAACTGGTCTAATCTCCCGCCCCGCGATTAATATTCAAGGATACGCCATTTGGGGTAATTTGTTTACATCTTCTTAGTCTGTATGTTTATTTTATTTTTTTGACTTTGAAGCAAATATTTTAGCTTCCATCCAGGGAATGGTTTTTAATTAACTAAACGCGTTTCTCTTCGGATGACCCATAATAAGGAAGTAGAAAGGACTTATGTGGAGAGCTTAATACTCGACTTTTGACATAAAAGATTTTACGAAACACAATATCCTTGAAGTGAAGTCGGAAAGTAATACATCAACCAAATGACTAGTACAAATAGACATCCCAAAAACCTAAATTTACATGCGATCTATACATACTTCTAGAGATCATCCTTCCCTGAGGCTTTGTTTAGTAACAACTGCAAAATCAGATGCAACTTCAATATCAAAATTCCAGTTCTCGAATCTACTCCAAGAGAATGTCTTCAAAACTTTCCTAGTGGGAGAACAAGGATTTAGCCTCCGATCTGTTCGCTAATTTATAAATGATTATAAATATTCAGAACTTCATCCATTCCAATGAATACACGTAATATCCACTTATTCACCACTTATTTATATTTATTTATAAATTAAATCGTTCATAAAATTCTTCCCAAACAAAGGCTTTGTTTTTTTCATGCAACGATTACAGATAACATTTCTTTATCATGCATAAAATGACCTAGTTAAGAGTTGATAACTTTTGCTGCAGTGATCATATGAAGTTGTCAAACTGTTGGCTTTTACTCAATTCTAAAGGAGGGCATGGTGGACTTTATTGATAATCTTATGTTAATGTTTTCTGCAGTTGGGAATGTTGTTTAAGGCAATCCTGTGATAGGCAAACTAATTTCACAGTCATATTCAGGTTTGTTTTTCAGCTGATCTGCTGTTTTTTTTGTTCTAACATCTTTTCCTGCGAGGAAATACAGTCACATTTTTGGGTTATTTTAGTAACTTAATTTATTCATCCTTGATGTTTAATTACTTGTTCTAGGAGGTTATTTGAGTGAGTCATAACATGGCAGTTCTATTTCAGGTAGTGCTGGGCAGTTATGAATGCGAGAATACAGAGTAGAGCAAATCAACCCAGAACAGAGAATCTTGTGTGTAAACTTAAGAAGTCTTTATATGGGCTTAAATAGTCTCCACGGCAATGGTACAAGAAGTTCGACTCCCACATAATTCAGATTGGCCACAGTCGCTGTGAGTTTGATTGTTGTGTTTATTACTGAGTTCTTGAGGATTTTTTTTAAAATTCTGCAATATATATATTTTTTTAGAGAAATTTTATTAATAATAAACCCTCACTTGAGACGGAGGAAAGCCGAGATTACAAAATGATGTAGGAGGGTCCGAGTCAGATGCTGAGTTGTCAGATCACACGTTAATGGCTCTAAAGTATCACGAGTTAGCAGATCGATGCAAGGATGGCAAGTGATCGCGTAACTTGGGTAATTGAGTTGTGTTTCGGTAATTTGGCCATAACTTTGGCTACGGTTATCAGAATCGCTATTCTGCTCGGCGTCACNGATCGCGTAACTTGGGTAATTGAGTTGTGTTTCGGTAATTTGGCCATAACTTTGGCTACGGTTATCAGAATCGCTATTCTGCTCGGCGTCACAAAAAGACATGAAAAACCAAACAATTCAACTTCTAAGATATGGTAATTCCCACCTATCCGTATGCAAGATTCCTCTAAGTAGTGTTGGAGCCTCGTCGCCGAAGGACAGGTTAAAAGACGAACCATTACTACCATTTTTAGCAAGAAGATCAGCCGCCATGTTTGCCTCCCGGAACACGTGCTGGACTTGGGCATTAAGAAGTCAGGTCAACTCTAAAACTTCATCCCAAAACTCCCAAAGCCACCATAAAGAGCAGATGCCTTTTTGAAGCCATTGAACCACGACCTTGGAGTCGGTTTCTACTATGACATTCCTAACTCCGAGGTCCCTGCACATACGTAGACCGTCGAGAAGTGCACGAGTTTCAGCCACCATATTTGTACAGGAACCGTAGTAAAGAGAAAAACCTGCCCAGCATGTGCCTTTGCTGTCCTGTAGAATTCCTCCTCCACCGGCAGAACCAGGATTTCCTCTTGATGTGCCATCTACGTTTAATTTTAGCTGCTCTCCAGCTGGTTTCTTCCAGCTGATCAGGTGCACCGTTTTCTGCTTAGGGTAATTGATGGGACAGTTCAAAGAACGCAAGCAGTAGACATCACAGCCTGTAATTTTACTGAGCTTGGAAATCTGTCCAGCAACCTGGGAAAGAATTGATTTGGTCTGCCAAACGATTTTCTGCCAAGAGATGGGGCGCCCTGCCATCCTAGCTTCACATCTGATTTTCCATAATTCCCAAGTGATAATAACTGGTGTGATGCCGTGAAGAATTCCCGCCTGTGACGAGCTAGACAGATTTTTCCACCATAAATTCATCATTCCTTTCCAATTTGTAACATAGGGAAGGGATATATTGAAATGAGCTGCAAAATAAGACCAAACGTTTTTTGCGATATCCCCATTGCATAGCACATGATCAATGGTTTCTATCAAGGGATTAACACAACATTTGCATTTCGAAACCAATGGGATCCCAATGTTTTTTACCACCTCATCAACGGGCAAGAAATTAAGAAGCACTCTCCAAGAAACGAAGGAAATTCTTTGGGGAACTTGGTGATGCCACAGCCACCGTTTCCACGTGCATGTAACACCTTTTTCCCTAATCAATTCCCAAGCCGATTTTGTGGAGAAGGAACCATCCTTACCGGGCTTCCAGACGAATTGATCAAGCTGTCCAGATAGTTTTATGGGCACACTTTCAATAGCCGTTGCTTGTCTTTCATCCAATAACTCCCTAAGCCACCTTCCATTCCAACTTCCATTATTTGTCAGTAGATCTTTAATATGTAATTGTGGTTCCTTAACTTCCCATCCTGCCTCTGCTAAACTTTGAGTCCCCGTCCAGTTGTCATACCAGAAGTTTGAAGAACCATCCCGAACCCGGCAAAATGAATTTTGCAACACAATTTGTAGTGCCGAGACCACCCCCTTCCAAAACCGGGAGTGCGTGGGAGAAGATTTCAGCAACGCAACAGGTTTGTTCTTCATGTATTTAGCACGGAAAAATTCTGCCCAAAAGGAATTTCCAACCATCAGCTTCCACACAAAGAAATAATGCTCGCTGTACTTCGCTAAAATCCCAAATGCCTAAACCACCTTCCTCCATTGGGTGGCAAATTTTCCTCCAAGAAACCCATTTTCGTTTTCTAGATCTGTCAGTTGCATTCCAGAGAAACGATAAAAAAATATGGTTCAGCTCATTGTGAATTCCTTTAGGCAGATTCAGGACCGAAAGGATATGAATTGGCATGCTACAAAGTACATGTTTGATCAAAGTGATTTTACCCCCAACGGAGAGTAGACGGCCCTTCCATCCAGCCAGTTTCTTCTGAATTTTTTCTAACAATGGTTCAAGCAAACTCTTCAGCAATCTTCCAGTATAGAGTGGGACGCCCAAGTAGGTACACGGTAGAGCACCTTCTTTAAAACCTAAGGCTGCCAATAATTTTCTTTTACAAATAACCGAGATGTGTTTGGAAAAAAACATAGATGATTTCATAGGACTCACAGATTGACCCGACATCAGTTCATATGCTTTTAAAGTATCCAGCAGCTTGGTAATCGATTTTTTCCTTCCATTGGCGAAAATAAGTAAGTCGTCGGCATAGAATAAATGACTTACCATAATACCCCCAGCGTGGAAAGGCTGAACTAGGTTGGTTGCATAAGCTTGATTGATCATTCTGGACAATAGTTCTTGTGCCATAATAAATAGATACGGTGACAGTGGATCTCCTTGGCGCAATCCTCTCGATGGCTTGAAAAAACCCCTTGTCTTGCCATTAATTATGATTGAGTAGTATGGAGAGGAAATGCAATTAAAGATAAGGTTCCTCCACTGGTCAGAAAAACCCAGTCTTCTAAGTACCTCCAACAGGAACTGCCAGTTAACTCTGTCATATGCTTTACCCATATTTATCTTCAATAAAGTGTTTCCGCCCCTCACCTTCTTATGAAAACTATGCATCATCTCTTGAGCAATAGATATGTTATAAAAAATACTCCTGCCCTGTAGAAACGCTGATTGTTCTCGAGAAACTAATTTGTCAAGCAGAGGAGCCATCCGAGTTGCCATGATTTTGGACAAGATTTTATACACCACAGGGCATAGGCTAATAGGCCTGAATTTCTCGAAACTGTTCTGGGACTCCACCTTAGGGATAAGGACAATATTAGTTGCCCCCAAAGCACTAGTTAGAGGGCAACCCCCAAACAATTCTGTAGCCACCGCTAGGAGATCGGACTGGACAACATCCCAGGCAGAAATGAAAAAACTTGCACTAAAACCATTAGGTTCGGGGCTGCTATCTTTCGGGATAGACCAAAGAGCAGCTTTAACCTCTTCCAAACAAGGTGGTTTGCATAGTATCCTGTTCTCCTCCTCAGTAATGCTTGGCGTCAAGATTGCAAGGTAATTATCTTCCAAAGAAATAGGTGAAACCGAGAACAGACACTGAAAAAACTGCACAACCCCATCGTGTATTTCATCAGCTGACTTAAGTTCAGTGCCGTCATCAAGGACCATTTGATCAATAGTTTGTCTCTTATTTTTATTTCTGACCGAAGTATGGAAAAATTTTGTATTGCCATCCCTCTTTCAGCCATTTAATGCGTGACTTCTGCCTCCATAAAGTTTCCTCTCTATCTAGCCAGACTACAAATTGATTTCGGCATTGAAATAACTGATATTCAGTCTCCAGTGAAAAATGTTCCATCAGCGAATTTTCCAGATGAATCAGACTAGTTTCATAATTTTCTATCTCCTGTTGCACCCTACCAAACACCTCGCGGTTCCAAGATGTTAAAGCTGATTTCATATTCCGCAATTTATGACCAGGACAGACCATAGGAGAGCCAGACATATTCATATCCCAGATCTTTTTCACCAGGGGTAAAAATTCCTGATGGGAACTCCACATGCTTAGGAATCGAAACGGTCTAGAACACGACAAGCTCAATTTGTCCCTTCATCTCAAAACCGTCTGGCAGTGATCCGATGATGTGCGTTCCAAATAAGATAAGGCGACTGATGGAAATTGATTCTTTAAATTCTGATTAACCAGAATACGGTCCAGGCGAGCCCATATACGGCGAGTGCCTTGACGTCCATTACACCATGATAGTTTCGGTCCATCAAAAGGAATATCCATCAAGCCTGTCTCATGAATAAAATTATTAAACTCCCTCCTGGCCGAAAAAAGAGGAAGGCAAACCACCTAGTTTCTCAGCACTAGACCGAATAGTATTAAAGTCGCCTCCCACTAGCCATCCATATTCTCCAGTATCTAAGCTCTTCAACTGATCCCACAATTCCCTTCGTTTTCTCAGACAACAACTGGCATATATGAAAGAAAAAAACACTCGAGCACCTCCCACCGCAATCCAACCAGAGAGCTCTTGCTCCAAAAGACTACGGTTGGCGCGTAGTGTGGGAATCTTAAACGACGAGCCCAACATACAATTCTATCAAGAGAAACAAAAGGTTCGATAACTACTAACACAGAAGGATTAAATTGTTTTTTCAGCCCCATTAATCTACTCTTAGAGGAAACCACACCTCTAACATTCCAAACGACTATATTCATCATTAATAAGATTTTTTGGACCTGGTAGTGATCTTTCGCGTCACCTTTTTCTGACCGTTTCCCCTTCCTCTTTTTAGTGGGATAGACATGATATGATCTGTATCATAGTTTAGGATCTCTAGTTCAGGTAAGTCCTTTTCTAATTCACCATCAGATGTGATGTCGTTGAGTACAATACCTTCGTTCTGGGAGGCTTGGGGGAGAGGCTCTCCTCTGACTACTAGGTCCACGATATTGTCCATGATATCCATGACAAAAATATCTTGGACAACATCAGCGTCTCTCCTCTCAATTGCTTGCTCAGATTAGTTTCTTTAGGCACCAGTTCTGTCGCCAATGTTCCAGTAACATCCGAGTGTCTGCCATTCTCAGTACATACATCGTTACCTGCAACTATATCTGTTACATTCGATTCTATGGCTACGTTGATTGCTCTGTTCGTTTTCTCCACCGGGCCGTCTTCTCCAGAAACATCAATTTGGTAGCGACTCTACCATCATAACCTCTGAATAAAATCGATGTCGAAGGAATCAAGGTGTCCCGCTGTAGGATCCGTCTCCTCTTTTCTATTAATATGTCATCCTTCCTCAACGAATTTTATTCTCCTTCCTGTGCCAGATCTGTCAAGATTTGTCCATTATCCTTTTTCTGCCAAATCTTCTTAGGGCAAATACTCTCTGGGATATTAATTCTTGCGGGCTCCTTCTTCTTTTTGCAGGCCATTTCTAGGTGCCCCATACCCCTGCAGAAGTGACAGAACAATGGGAGTTTTTCATAAATAACTTCCTGATGTCTGCTAGAAGGGTGGAAAGGAATGCCCAGCCAGAAAGATTGCACCAGGGGTTTAGACAGGTCAATCTCCACACAAACACGTGCCCCATCTGTACAAGACGTACAAGCCATGAAGTTATCCCTTTTCAAGAACCGACCAAAGGTGCCGGTGATGATGCCTAGCATAGATTCATGATAAAACTGAGGGGGTAAACCCGGCAGAAAAACCCACAAAGGAACTAGCGGCGATTCTCTATCCTCATCGAAATCTGGAGACCAGATAACCAGTCTATACGGTGCGCCCTCTATGTCTGATGATTCCCTTGCACACGCTATACCAAAATCCTCCTCTGTCGAGAGACGAATGAAAACGTTTCGCAGACGTCGCATGGTGCTCACAGCATAAAAGCCTTTAATACCCTACCGTGCCTTGATGAATAACCGAATCTGATCTAGTGATGGTCTCCTTCTCAGAAATTTTAAAACAACATAATACCAGAAACGGGAAGCCGCCTGTTCCAATTCAGATTTAGAAAAATGAAACCAGAGTGCTCTTTCGTTCTCCATAGGCTGCCTCATCTTGATTTTCATCTCCGGGATTGGTTGAGGACGAGCCTGAACCATAGAGGCATAGGTTGTATTCCCCCCTGCCGCCATGAGGGACGGCGAATGAGGAGGCTAGCTGCTAGTGTAGTTATTTCTGGAGAGAGTATTTTTTGTGGCTGCCAGGGTTTTTCCAAATTGTTACCAAAACTGCCGAATTCTGCAATGTTTTCTTGAGGATGATTCATATATTTTCTTGATCTTGTATGTGGATGATATGTTAATTGCCACTAAGAACATGAATGATGTAGACATAAGTCTTTGTTAAGCAGTAAGTTTAACATCAAAGATCTGGGACTGACTAAGAAGATTTTTGGTATGAAGATCAACAGATATAGGAAGGCCATAAAATTATGGATATCTCAGAAAAATATTTGAAGAAAGTGTTGGAGAGGTTTAGCATGTCTGATGCAAAATCAGTAGGTACACCATTTGCAAATTACTTCAGATTGTCTAGTAATCAGTGCTCTAAGAATGAAGAAAAAATTGCAGAGATGTCAAAAGTGCCTTATGCCAGGGATTTTTTATGTATGCGATAGTGTGTACCAGACCAGATTTAGTACATGCTGTAGTGTGGTGAGCAAGTACATGGCTAATCCCGACAAAGAACATTGGAGAGCTATAAAGTGGATTTTCAGGTACTTAAAGGTACAATGGAGTGTGGGGTCATGTTTGAGAGACAACATGATGATTTTTCAGGTTAACGATATGTATATGCAGATTATGCAGGCGACTTGAATGGCAGAAGATCCCATACATGTTTTGTTTTCACACTTGTAGGTGGGCATATATATTGGAGATCAATGGTGTAGTCACTTGTGCCATTATCCACAACTGAAGCAGAGTACATGGCATCAACTGAGGCAGCTAAGGAATCATCGTGGCTAAGAAGGCTTCTCAAGGAGTTTGGGATCAAGCAAGATGGAATAAAGTTGTGTTGTGATAGTCAGAGTGCCATCTTCTTAGCAAAGAATCAGATTTATCATGCAAGAACCAAGCACATCGATGTGAGATTTCACAAGATAAGGGAGTTGGTTATTTCAGGAGAATTGTTGCTAGAGAAGGTGCATACCTAAGAGAATGTAGCAGACATGTTGACAAAGCCAATTACAATGGATAGGTTCAAGCATTATTATCATCTCTAGGTGTTAGAGAGAATGTGTTACTATCTATTGGTCCTAGATTGTGTGTTTTTCCCAAGTTATATTTGCGTCGGTGTTTTTTCCCAAGGTATGAATACTTGTTAAGGTGGAGATTGTTGTATATGTGATTTATATAGAGTGGAACACTGGATTACTGGATCAAAATGGCTGATGCCGGAGTGGAGCGCAATGACAGCATTGGCCTTGTGAGTTTAATTCATTGTTATTTTGCCGGTGACACTGAATAGGTTAGGGATACCCCCCGCGGTACAGTACATGTGTATTTTTCTTGTACGGGCCCTAAAGTCTTGTATGGACCTAGGTTAGGGTTAGTATAAATACTAATGATGTAACCTTATTATTCATACTGAATAAAAATCTCAGCTTCGCTCCTTATGGATGTAGGCACATCGCTGAACCACGTTAAATACTTGTGTTGATTTTTCTATTTCACTTCTCTATTATTTTTGCGCTTAAAATCCAACAATTTTTTAGTATTTTTGTGTTCTAGTGTTTAGCTTCTTTTGGGCATCCTGTTGCAGAAGATCTTCAAGAAATATTGAATCCAAGCTCAATTTAATCACAAACGAACACCAATCGAGCTCTACTTGACCCACAACTTTATACACTTCAATTGCCACAAGTTTTCACCCCCACAAAGGAGGAAGATGGTGGTTGCAATATCACTAAGGGAGGAAGAAAAGAGGTGCAATGGTTGAACCCTCAATGAACCACCAAGATGGCTACCTCCCAAAGAATCAGATTAATCTCCATCTCAATCTCCTTACTCCTAAGGGAATCTATAACAATTTCAAGTGTTAAGGTGTCTCTATCATACTTAATTAAATCATTAACCTCTCTATATGAATCAGACATAGAATTAAGTAAAATAATGACCTTATAGGTTTTAAACACATTTTCATCACAATTGACAATATCTTTAACAAGCTTAAAAATATCCAAATTGTCATCAAGATTTTTTAAATGATCCATTTTAAAATTGAAAAATCTTTCGTGCAGGTACAATTTATTAGGAGTAGACTTAAGCAAATATAAGTGTTCCGACTTTTTCCAAAGTTTTTTTGTGGTATCAAGTTTACCAATATTTCTGAAAATAGTATCTATGTAAAATAATTAAAGTGCAAGCAAGTTCGTTAGATTCTTCTTTTTATTCTTTTGACAAATTTTCAAAAATTGCCATTGATGGCTTTTGAAACTTTTTGTTGAATCAAATTCCTCTCATATTTTGTTGCCATGTTGAAAAGTCTTATTTTCCATTGGAAATTCCCATTTCAAAATGTGAAGTCATTTTTGAAAATAGAACCACCAAAATGCACAATTAGGTCACACGAAGTAATCCTAAGGTCAAAGTATACACCGTTCTAAATTTTCAGGGTTTCGTAAGATTCAAGATCTCATTATCAAAAGAATGGTCAAATGGGTTAAGTCTAGGAATTCTAATGGAATAATCAATGTAAAACGAAGGCGTGTCAACAAAAAATCAATTTCCCTCACAATGCAGTCTTACAGCAATGATTATCCCACGTGGTAATCTCAATCCTAATGTCACCTCACATGATGACTACCTAATGCTAAAATTTAAAAGGGATAAGCAAATTTACCAGAGCGGACCAATCTACAGTCCATAAATAACGAGAGATGCGAATTTGCTGCTTTAGGTCCATCACTATTCACCCTAAACTTTCACCAAATCCAGCAACACGATTATCCTAAATTTAATCCCAGCGACCAGGGGCAAAATCATCCAGATTCAATGGTATAACCTGAAACAAAAAACTGATAACACCAAAATGTTAGAAAAATAATAAGGATCAAATTGCCTGAGAAAAACTTCCCCAGACGACGTCGAATGTGCTACATCGGAGATCCTACGCACCACCACCGCCGGCTACCATTGACTTTATGTGCCACACGCTTAGGCATGCCTCCACCTGCACAGCAAGGTTTCGGCCTCTGTTTCACCAAACTCCTTTTGGTTTGCCGAAAAACTCAATTGTAGGTCTGGTTTTTGCAATAAATCTAGGCAGTTTACTTTGATATGCTTTCTGCTCAATTTCAAGTCATTTTGGCCAAACATTTACGTAAACCATGCTCTGATACCATTTGTTGTGAAAGCTCTTCAAGAAATCTTGAATTTGGGCTCAGTTTACTCATCAAATGAACACCAACCGAGCTCGACTCAACCCACAACTTTATACACTTCAGTTGCCACAAGTTTTCACTCCCACAAAAGAGGAAGATGGTTGTAGGAAGAAAAGAGGTGCAGGTTGAACCCTCAACGAACCACCAAGATGGTTACCTCACCATTCTCCTCTATTGCGCGCACAACCATAAAATCACGGCTGGGAAGAAAATGAAAATGTAGAAAACCAATTTTAGGTCATCCAAATTGCTCCAAGAATAAGGTAATTAGGCCACCAATAAACTAAAGCCTAAAACAATAAATGGGCTACAAATCCAATATCACCTCCAACCTTGGGACATCCATAAAGTGTTAGGTCACGAGCAACATTAACTTAATTAAATTGCTTCAAGTGCCCCCAAGTTGTTTCCTGATCGAGCCATCACTAAGGTGTCGTTATAACTTATCCAACATCGTTTTAAGATCATCGCCTTTATGGGGTATCAAAAAAACCCAACACATCCTTTACACATCTCAAGCATTTTGAGTGCTAGGCTTGTGTCGTCGAGACAAGGTGAGGTTTTGAATTTGGTGTTGACTTGAGTTTCCATTTCAACCTTGTGACTACTCCTTTTTGCCACATCACTTGATTCTCCCAATGTATCATGTCATTTTTAGGATGTAAGAACTTTCAAATTGTTGAAAAAGTGAATTCAAGAGTTCCTTCTTCTTATTCTTCTTTTGTTTTTTTTTTTATTTTAGTAATGGGTATTTAATTATGGTAACGGTGAATTGAAAAGTGTTTTTCCTTATTTTAAGAAAAACGTGCTCATAAGATGATGAAAACGCA
>CAIGRT010036477.1:0-19204 GCA_903798405.1 Fraxinus platypoda
TTAAAGTAATATCACAAATGCCAACGACATTATAAGTAGAATTGTCACACAATACAACATGCCCATCATTTGATTCATTATAAAACTGCCTGAAGAGAGTTTCGTCGGAGGAGCCTGCACGGGCCCACACACGCCTTACCGCCATCGTCGGTGAGTTCCACCACCACGTACGGTGGACCCCAGGTGTGCATCCACCTGCAGAGGCCTCCCGTGGTGTTGGTTTTTTCAACCAGCCACTGGTTTGGCCGGAAAAGGAAGTTACAGGTTCAAATATTGGAAGGAAAACCGGACAGTTTTTCAAACTGTAATTTCTGCCTGTTTTTGGTTGACTTCTCGCCGGAATCCACTTTATTGAACAGTAGAGTATTAATAAGGCATAAATGTTTATTTATGTTGAATTCTTGTTATCAATTCTGATGGTTTATATACGTGACAGTAATAGTCTTTTTTCGGTTTTGTGTGGTTCTACCAAGATGCTGCAGAGCTTCAAGCAGCTATTTCTGGTCATGGAGAATTTGGTCCATCGAGACAGTGAAAATCACTTGTGAACAGGGATGAGGGCCATGTGAGGTATGAAGAGGATTTTAATGCAAATTCATCAAAAATATTACATATTGATCACATCAACCAGCAAACGAGTCTAGATGCCACCAAGCAAGGATGTGTGAATGTTCGGTACGTGAAGAAAAGGATAGGAGACCCAATTCTAAGCTAAGATTAGAGGAGGGATATGATTTTTAATGGCTGCCTGATGAAAAATCTCCTTCGAAAAAGACTTGTACTGATAAGGTATGACTTGATTATCATTTTCAATTTATCTAATTATGTTGAATGGCTAAAAATCAATCATATGGCTCCTTAAATTTGTTGGGGAGTCAAGTTTGACAATGAACAAAGATGGATTACTTTTAATGCAATTTAAAAGGGGCACAACTATAAAATAATGTGACGGCAATAAAATTACCTATAATTTTTTCGTCTTTCAAGTAGAATTTAGAATTTTTTTTTTAGATGCATTGCTCATAGTTTCCAGAAAATGGGAATTTTACTTGCTGTACTTCGGTTTATAACAATTGTTATTATCCAACCTATTCATGACCAACTGCTCAGGTCTCCACTGCTCAATCTTCTAAACTTCATTTATTTCTCCCCCACCCCCCCCCCCACCCCAACTACCTGTGATGGAAAATTCAGCACAGAAATAGCATATGTATGAGTAGTAAAGAGCAATAGGTTACTGAATAAAATCTGATGAATACATGAAAGTATTTATTTATGATTTGTTGAAAACTAAATTTAAATAAATAATCGTGCCCTATCTCTTACAATTTTAAGCTTTTGGATGATATGGTTCAAATAATTATACTATCAAATAATTTTGCACGTGAAAGAACTTTGATGTAAATAGGTTTGTCCTGCATGCGAGGGGCTATTATGTTCAAGACATGACTTAAATAAACAAATATATTTCTACTCTATGCTTAACCCTTTATACAAGGTGGTTCCCACGTGATTGTTTATTATATTTGTGATAGTATTATTGCTCCTGTGTTTTGTGTGGTTCCAAAAGAATGTTACAAAGCTTCAAGAAGCCGCTGCTGGACAGAGAGAAGTTGGTCAATTTCTACGATCCAAACCACCGTTGAACAAGAACACATCTGATGTGAGGAATAAAGGAAAGTATGCAAATTCAACAAAAACATTACACCATTGTCATCAAATCAAAAAGCCCATCGATTTAGATGCAACAAAGAAAGTAGCTGAGGATGTCTGCTGTGAAGAAAAGGGATGGGGGATCCAGTTCTCTGCTAAAACCAGAGAAGGATATGATCTTCCATGGCTGTCAGTTCAACAATCTCATACTACAAAGAGCTGCACAAAGAAAAAGGTATGGCTTAGTTATTGTTGTCTAGAATATTGGATAACATCGTTACATGTTTAATTATCCCTACTATAATTTAATTAAATTAGTAAATATTTTATCTAATGCCACGCAGTTTTGGTCCATAACTAGTGATAAATACTTGTGAAATCTAATGTAGTAATAATGTTTTCTTACGTTGATCTCTACTTTCCTCTTCTATGCAAATATATTATGCTGATGTCAAGAAAATGCACATTTGGTAATGGATTAATGGGATTAAAATGTGTTTGGACCCCATTTAATTATTTGGCAAACGTCTGAAACAATAGGTTAGGGCATGTTCTCTTTGCTGTTTTCAAGTCATTTTTTGTTTTCCATTTTTCAAATTAGCGAAAACGCGTTCTCTTTCCTATTTTAAAAAAACGTGTTTTTGAAAAAAAAAAAAAAAAATTACACACAAAACTGAAAACGTCCAAAAGCTCGTTTTCATCATTTTGAAGCCAAAACGCGGGAAATGAATTCTCAGACTTATCCTCTCTCTCCCGTAACATAGGGCTTCCGCTGGTTTTCCTCTTCCAATCTCACAACCCATGACAATTTCTTCCTGCTCGTGTTGCCAAATCTGCGGGTTTTCTAGTGGCTCTTTCAATCAGGTTTCCCTACTATCACTATCTCTCTTATTAATCAATCTACTGTTTTTTTTTACATATTTATTTTCGAAAATAGGAAAACCCAGTACAGATTTCTTGAATCTAGGGTGTAGTCGAGTGAAGCTTCTGCACCAATTTTCTGGTCAATGGAATTGTTGTAAAGGATTCAAGGAGTGAGGAACCAGATCTCTCAAGAACTTAAGGTAAGGTTTTCTATTAATGATTTTACTTTGATTTTTTCTGGGATTTTCTTGGAGTTCTCTTTTCTTGTGATGCAATTGGATGACGTGTGAAATTCCTTTCTTTTCCCCATGTTTTATTATGTGTTATGTTGCTTTTTCATGCTTTGATTTACTGGATGTTTATGGGTTTTTTTGGATTCAGAAGAAGAAATAAGTTCTTACTTTTTACTTGGTTTGGATAGCATGATTCATGAATTTAGGATATATGTATAGGCATGTTCTTGTATTGAATCTATAATCTGTTTTCTGGGAGGGTGGGGTGGAGGGTTGGGAGGCTTCCTATTGGAGCCACCAAAACATTTTTTTATTGGGTTGGTTTTTCTGCGGCTTTAATTTTCTTCTTTTTCTGCAAACTGAGCTCATGTAGACTGGATCTATGAACATACATAATTTTTTTCTATATATCCTTTTTTCTTGTTTTTTGCTAATTTTTATACCATATATAGGAAACTGAGAAAAATGCCACGTGTATTTTAGATGAAATTGTGATGTTGGTTGTGTATTTTTGCATCTGTTCATATATTTATGTTTTCCATGTTGTAATAAATGAAACTTCTATCACGCGTTTACTGTCAATGTTGTATAGCTTAGTTAAGATATAGTAATTTGCAAACGTCATTTTCTAATCAAATGTCATTAATTTTCAACCAATTTTCTCACTTACTAGCTATGTATCTCAGAAATTAGAACTGTCCATCATTTTTGGATTTATCAATCTGTCTATAGTTTCTCAGTGTTAAACACAATTAATTTTTCTCAACACTTCATATAGGGTGATGACACCTGGCTTGCACCATATCATTGGAAATAAACTTGGTTATATACATAGAATATAACGACTTTCTGTTCAATTTTTTCATTTATAAATATTGTTACTAGAAATAAATTTTATCTTGGGAGTGTGGGAGGTGCTTGCAAGGATTTTCCTGGATTTTATTTTTCATAATGAGTGCTGTTGGTATCTTTCTAGATTGATAATCATTCCCTTGGCAGCTGCTTTGATTTGTAGATAGTCGGAGGCTGTAAATTTAAGAATAGCATCTTTTCGTTTCTGCAGAAGCTTGTTCTATGTCATACAAGGGAACTATCATACCAGGTGTTTATTCCATCCAGGAGCTTTTTTTGCAAAATTATGTGAAAACTAATAGAAGTCAAGTAATGAAAGACTAAGTGCAGCAACTTGTGGGCTTGCAAGAATTCCGGCAAGAATTGCCCAAATGGGGCAACGGTATTTTTAACAAGAAATGGACTTTTATCATTTGAAATACTACTTTATTTTCCTGCGAAATTCTATAATATATTCTAATGTACTTTTTGATGGTATCTTCAATAAACAGACTCTGGCCTTCTACAATTCAAAAAACATCATGATCAATGGATTATCTTCAATAAATAGCCAGAAATTCCACATTCTGGTTTGTGGATGCCAAAACGCCAAGCTGGTTGGAACGAAGGTTTCGGCAGCAGGGAATAGCCCAAACACCGACGGAATTCACGTGGAAAAATCTTTAGGAGTCACACTTATGAACTCTAAAATTGGCACCAGAGATGATTGTGTCTCCATAGGCCCCGACACCTCCAACTTGTGGATCGAAAACGTCTCCTGCGGCCCCGGCCGTGGGATCAGGTACTAAAGCAATAAACTAGTTTTTATTAAATATATATATATGCATTCCCAATGATTTATTTTCCTGCTACTTGTTGCTGAGTTAACGAAATTTTATGAAATTTTGCAGCATTGGGAGTCTTGGCTGGGATTTACAAGAACTTGGAGTGCAAAATGTGACAGTTAAAATAGTCGACATTATAGATGATTTAAGATGAGAGATTTGTAAATTTGGATCCACATCTATCCTTGTATTCTAGTGTAACCGTGCTTTACTTTTTTGTTAATTTACTTTGTGAGAGATTGAAACTTGAACTCTAGTTTGAAAAGATATGTTGCAATAGACTGCTGTTGATACATTATTGCATTTTCTAAAGTTTGTGTGCTTGTGTTGCCTTTTTACTTGTAAGTGGTTTATCTATAATCAAGGAGTAATGTTATTTATCACCCATTGATGACAGTCATCGTGTTTAGACAATTAAAATTGTATTTAGCAAAANGTCAATATGAGATTAGTGCTCCCATTTTTTGCAACTTGATTATGCTTGGTTGTGACTTGATGCTAATTAATTCTTGTCACAAGTTACGTACAATATTATAAACAAGGACTTGCGAAATTTAATTTAGGTTGTGTTTTTTATATTTAGAAAAAAATATTTTAAGATTCACTAAATTCAAAATTTATATCTTATTTAATATTATATTAACATCAAACTATTAAAATTTATTGAATAATCAGATTTCTTGAATAAAATATTATAAAAAAAATATTTTCAAAATCTCAAAGTAAACGCGTTTTTCATTTTTATGTTTTGAGAAACAATCTTTCAGAATGACAAAAAGAACGCAATTTCAAAATATACACTCAAAACACAAAACTGAAACATAAAGAGAACGGTCCCTTTGTATTTCCATTCATGAATTGAGAACATATATGAAGAGCTATAGCAGGCACTACAAGAGAACTAATAAAGGGAAAAATATTTACTTTATCCTTGCTATCCAGCTATTTCTAGGCGAACAAATTACAATAAAAAATAAAATCAGGTACGACAAGAAAAACAGGTCCAATAAATACACATTCTATACCATTCCGGGAAATAAAGCTTTTTCTTTATAACAGTCCCCCTCAAACTGGCATGTAGTCTCTTCGATATACACAAGTCCTTTCTCTTTGAGATGCTTGGAATGCAAATGAGCTCATGCACACCTTATATGATAACTGGTATTAGAAGGGTCGGAATGAAAATATTTGATGGGACTGTCGGGACACTTGATGATGTGAAATATGTACCAAATTTGAAGAGAAATCTAATCTTCTTGAGTGCTTTTTTTTTTACACCCCATTCATTTATAATCATAATCAAGGAATTATTTAGTCAAAGTCAAGTAATTCAACCATGAAAGTCAAAACCAAATAAGGACTTAAGTTGAATAAATGATTTCATGGGGCTTAATTTGTAATTATTAATACTTAAAAGGGCTAGAAATAGTATATAAAGGAATCTAGGGATTTAGTTTATATTATTGTAATTGAAAGGACTAAATGTTATATTGTAAGATGCTTGGGGACTTGAGTTGACATTATACTGTAGTTATCCATTAACTTAGATGGTAATTATCCAGTTTTTTCAATTTTGGGGAAAAAAAATAGAAAGCTGAGGCAGAGAACGTGAAAGCAGAGAAGGAAAGAGGATAAAAAGAAAAGGGAAGAAGGAAAGGAGAGAAAAAGGCGGAAAAAGAAGAAATAGGTATCGGTTGTTCAAGGTTAGGTTTTTCATTCCTTAATTACTTCTTATATTCAAAAGGTATGCTAACTAAAATTTTGGGATTTATGGAAAATTGCTCATATTTGAAGTTTAGCAAGAATTGATGATTATTGATATGTATTTGAGCTATTAAAAACAAGAATAATAAATATTGTAAGATTAGTGTTGAAGTGTAAGAAATGTGAAATAAGTTTGTAAATTAGAGCTTGAATCTTTGATTTACTGCGTGTTTATGATAAAAAAAAAACACTTTATTTATGATGTATTACAGCGAGATATGGAGTTGAGGTTGGATTTTGGTATTTTTAAAGTAATTTTTGTGCAAAATTTTTTGTAAAATTTTTGAAATTATGTGAGGGAAATGCGGTTTCTGTCAATAGGGTTGGAGACAGTTTGCAATAAAGAGACATTGGTGTCCCATTTCAATATTCTGGAAATA
Source organism: Fraxinus platypoda (assembly GCA_903798405.1). Taxonomy (NCBI): domain Eukaryota; kingdom Viridiplantae; phylum Streptophyta; class Magnoliopsida; order Lamiales; family Oleaceae; genus Fraxinus; species Fraxinus platypoda. The sequence continues at coordinate 6,571 of CAIGRT010036477.1, forward strand.
TAGTGCTAGTTTTGTCAATCATGTGATTTTTTTTGGATATTTTATTATGGAAACCAAATTAAGGGTAAATATTAGGGATTATGTGTTAAAAAACTGAATATAAAGTATTATATGTTCTTAGTGACCCCAATTGGGATTATGAAATTGAAAATAAAGACATAAGTTCCTATTGGTATATTATTATTATTTCTTATGGCATGAAAAATTATTAAAGCACTTTGGTGAAGGGATATGATCTCTTGGGGAGAGTGCGAGATATCATACTTGGTATTTGAATGTGAGAAGGGGATGAGAAGATTGAAGTTGCGATCGGTCTACAACTTGTGAGTGGAAAAACATAAATATTTTTCAAGTATTGATAAATTAATTATACTATTGTACATTTTATGCAATTATGTGAATTATTTGTCCAATTATAGAATGTATATAGAAGGTCCCAATCATACTTCTTGCTTGGTTATAGAAAATCTTTGGATATTAATCACGAGAAATTGGGGACTCAAGTGCATTTTGAGTTTGGTATAATACCGTTGGAGTTTGATTTATGGTCTATATTAAAAAATACATCTTAGTCGAGTTCAAAACTTAAGGATAATTCGGCTTTGCCACCATAACCAGCGATACCTTATTATTCAATTGCTAGAGTCAGACTCACATGAGATATTGGACCTCAACAAAGGCATAGTGAAACTGATTTTAATGTTTGTACTTTAAATGTGGCCGAATGTATTGAGTCTAGCAAATAACCTTCTACAAAAGTAGTTAGTAATGTTGGGTCAAAATAGTCGGCTAATTTAAAACTTTCAAGTGGTATCGGAGACTTAATTGCGATCCTTACCCCCAAAAATTATCTAGATTAGTTGATCACATTCTGATGTAGGACCTGAGGATAATATGGATATGCACGAGGCTTATGACCAGCTGTATAAGGAGAGTCTCAAGTTACATAAGGTCAATTGATCAGTTTTTAAGAAACTGAATAAGCTTGAATTAGAAAAAGAGAGCCTTATAATTAAACTTGAGGAGCCTACCAAATGATTGAATGAATGAAGAATTGAGAAAGAGTCTTTAGATATTAAGGTTAAAACTCTTATAAATGATCTTGAAAAATCAAATGCTCACCTTCAATCCTTCTCTAGCGGATTTAAGAAGATGGATAACATGATATGTCTCAACAAAATAGATGGGAATGGAGGAGATTTAGATAATATTGAAACAAATTCTCATGCTACTTTATCTTCTAACAATAAGTTTGTACTTGCCTCAAAGCTTAAGGTTCAAAATTTGATATCTAGAGTTAATCCTAGGTTCATCCCCAAGTGTCATCATTGTGGTAAGGTAGGACACATAAGACCTAATTGTCGCGAGCTCTTGAATAAAAACACGACCAAGAATATAGTCGTCCGAAGACCTAAATCATTGGTACAACATAGATTTCCTCCATTAAAGGTTTAAAAATTGAAATCTAGGATTGTTCCTAAATTCATTCCTACATGTCATAATTGTGGTGTTTTAAGTCACATTAGACCTAATTGTTGTAAGTCATTATTTCGGTAAAACAATCAAAATCTAACTATTCATGTTATTTTCTAGATTGACCTAGTGAGTCACTTGACTGAATTGATTACTCAATTGACTCAAATTACGTCTTCTTCCAAAAGGATTTGGATCAAGAAGAGTGAACTCACAAGTCTAAGTGATGTTGATAATTACGATTTTCCTCATGTTGCTCTTCACGATAAGAGCACTTGTGAGCCTTATTGAATAGGTATTTAGGTGCATGTATCTGCATTGCTCATGGTATTTACTTATTCATGCATGCACTCTAAATTTTTTTCTTATTTTAATTGTTTTGCTTTATTTATTTTATTATTATAAAAAAGAACAAAAGGAAAAGGATTAAAAAAAAAAACTATATAGAGTTTTTAAGTGAGGTCATTGGACATGTTATTTTGTGATCAAGTACTTATATAATTAATTAATAGTGAATCAAGTTTCCATTAACTTTATTTAGAACTTACTGTAGTACTTGGTATAGATTATTTTATGTACATTCTACACCGCACATATTAACTCTTGTGAGTGGGTTATGACTGCATGTTTGAGAGTTGGGAAGTCGGTCATCTGTGTGGTGAATTGACTTTAAATACTGAACGATCTTAAAACTAGTTGATTTAAGCTCTTGTATATTTCCTTTAAAAGAACGATTACTATTGAGCTTCAAGGAAATTTTTTTGAATTATATAAAATGTTGTGAGACAATCTGATACTTTTTTCCTATATGACTTGAGTGATTAAGTCTGCAGAGTTTTTTAATACCTAGTGCCCTATAAGTCATCCAACTTTGGAGTCATCAGCCTAAAGCTCGTCATATGGATCATGTAGAAAAGTTTAATGAAGAAGAGTTTGTACATAAGATTTGAAAACTAAAAGAAAATTATACATACATATGTATATGCATAGAGATATGGGGAGAAAGAAAAATTTTATCCAATTAATTATGAGTTCTTTAATTTATAAAGGTCTTAGTAACACTGTATTTGACTTCATACTTTGAAAAATATATTCATTCACTAGTGATTGTTTGCATGCCTTTTCTCATTGACTTAAGGTTTTGAGACTTACATATATGAGTTTAACGACAATTTTCACACATGAATGACTTATAGATTTTACTCTATCTAGGTTTTGAAATAAATTATGTGGGAAAAGTTTACTTGTTTATGAACTATGCATGTACCAGAAAGGAAATAATGTTCATGATGATAAAGTTGAAAATCTTTGAAAAATAAAAAAATTGGTCTCGACATTGGAAATTTTTTATTCTCCTATCACATGTTTTTGCATCATTATACATGTGAATCCTTTTTTTACTCATTCCCCTATGTGTTTGACATGATTATTATTTGTCTTTCCTTTGTTATTCATGGCAAAAAGGGGGAGAGATGTATATTTATTTCAAGTAGTTGATTATATGAGTTAGGTGGAGAATTTTAAATTTGTTGATTGATAGTTGACTTAGGGGGAGTCATTTGATATACTTGCTGGAATTTTATTTTTGGTATAGTTTTGTGTTTTGTCTATATTGATATAAAAATCTATGGTTTATTTCTAAGTTTATAACTCACATGATGTTGCATGCTTCGGAATAAAATTTTATGTTTTATTTCTAACTTTATAATTCACGTGATATTGCATGCTTCGGTGTTATAGTGTTTTATTATGTGTTTTATTTAACTTAGATATATGATTTTGGTTTTGTTAGTTTTCTCTTACTTTTCTCGTGGTATTGTGGTTTTCATGTGTTTAAGGAAACAAGTTGACTAAGTATTGAAGAAATTTTTGAAAAGCTTATTTTTGGGTAGTTTTGGACTTATTGACTTCGAAATAAATATGATTTTGTCACGGAATTACAAAGGGGGAGATTGTTAAGTCCAAATTATATTTGACAATTTTTAAATTTGTAATTGGCAATTTCTTTAGTCAATATCAAGTTCTAGTTGAATTGTATTATGAGTTTATCGAGTTATAATCAAAGTCAAAATAGGAGTTATCGAGTCTTAATTAAAGTCAAAAGAGTTGGGGTTGGTATTATAGTCCTTGAAAGAGTCCAAGATGTTCAAGAATATCACATATGATTATTGGAATGTAATAAGAAGTCTAAATAGTGTCAAAGATCCGTACAAGTTATGCTCCATATTCCCAATCGCAAATTGCAATGCATTTTTCACATAGCAAACATTGGAATTTGGACAACGCTGTTTCTAGAAGAATTGTATCCCATTGAGTTAGCTTTCTAAGGTATTTTTAATCACCTCAATAGAATATTGAAAGGAAAAGTTATGATAAAAATATTGACGACTGCTCAATTACCGCTTCTCTGTCACTGGTCTGGACGTCGAGCGACATATTATTCGAGTAATAGTAATATTCGATTTTCAAGTTGATTTTGAATTTCTTTTCATCCCAAACACTACTCTTATAAATACATACCCTATGGGACATCCAAAAGTGCGTTGAATCAGATTTATTCCATAAAGATCAATTCTTTGATGATCCAAAACATTCATTGATTCCAAGATTCAACCACCGCATATTACTTGATCCATAAATTCTTCCAAAGCATATTTTGTTGATCAAGCCATATTGTTTCATATTAAACCACAAATAAAAACACACAAGATCTTTTGATCAAATACCAAACCACCTAATCCACCGAAGATAAATTGATACCAGGGATTAATTGGGAACTGTTGTGGAAGCACAAATTTAGGAGGGCTAAGGTGAGATACCCGGAGTCGGGATCTTGCATCAAGAGACTGTAGTCCAGGAGTAAGGTATAAACCAGGAGTCGGGATTGGTTTTTAAGGCGCACACCTCCAATAGGATCAAGTTGGTACCAAGCACATTAAAATTTCTTGGATTTTCCTTTACTGAAATTTTAAATTTTTGTAAATGCAATGCCACGTTTCGGAAATCTTGCATGTATTACATATTTCATAGAATCCGTAATTTGGTTGAGTAAATTCTTCGCTGTCAAGTTTTGGTGTATGTCGTTATTCATTTACTTCTTCTACTGGTTTTAAATTGCTCCTGACTATGTTTTTTCAGAGGAGGCCGAGGCGCAGTTAAACACACATGTCATTCAGGCCGGGAAAGCTATTCTTGAGCTCTCGTATATCAACGAAGAGGTCTTGCAAGAATTGGATGTAAGCCTTACATTTCTATCACAACAAACTACATGAATTTTTCTGTTTGGCCTACATAAGGATTTTGCTTGACTGAATTTCATTACACAATGAAGAGTTTGATTCTTCTTATAGATGATTTTCTGATGATTATTTTGACAATCAAACTCTTCATGGAATGTTTCTGATGGTACTTAATGGTTTTGCTTTAAGGGGTGGTTGGCAAAAAAGGGAAAAATCATTGGTGATTGATGATTTTCTTTTTATAAACTGAGTTTTGATTCGAGCAATTTCAATGTGGAGGCTTTGAATAGTGGTTAAGGAAATTTACATTGGATTGGATGCAATAGCCAATAGCCAACAGTTTACGGTTTTCTGAAAGAGATAAATAGAAGAAAACATCACTAATTCACGCTTCTGTGGAGAACTACACATCAATACTCAATGTAAAGTGTAAACAAAATACTTACAGACACCAGAAAACTGGAGGTTGAGTGCAGGCTGTGTGTAAACAAAATACTTACTCAATAATCACGTCTCACGGCCTCATGGTTTTCTCTCTCTGTGTGTATTTTGCTGGTGGTGTGGGGAAGGGGGGGTCGATGGGTTATCTTGAAAGCCACCACATCAGCTCAGACCTCGGATCTTCCAGTTTTCACTGCCGTTCTTCCGTCTGGACTCTGGACTTGTCTCTCAACTGTGGAGGTAAGTGAAGGGCCTGAAGGCTTAGGTTATTAAAAGAAAATGGGAGAAAAAAAATGGGCCCCTAAAAATTCTGGGCATGAGGTGGAAGCCTCTTGGGCCTCTCCTCAAGTTCGGCCCTGCAAAGCATGAGAATCTAAAGTTAATTTTTTTGACAACTAAACTCTTTGTGGATTGTATTTTTATTATTTGAGATCTATATGTGCTTGATTTCAGTTTATGGATGATTCAGCTACTGTTGTTTAATTGCAAAGGATTAGAATTTGAAGTTTCGTTTGATAATTAAAATGTCCAAAATTTCTCATTCATTAAGTGGTTCCTTTAGTCTGAATACTTGTTGGTTCAGAAGTGGTAGTCTCACTGGAGTTATGACGATGTAGAAGTTCATAACATAGGAAATATTTGAGGGATATGGCAACATTGAAGTATAAATTTGGCCATGTAATCACTGATGGATAAAAGAAGCTACAATTAGGTCTGTTTCGTTGATGGCCAGAAATTCTGAAAGGGCCATTTTCATTGTGTTGTTTTGTCGATTTGATGCAAACTTAGGAGAAGTGGGGTAATAGGAGCCCTCACTAAACACTGTAAATTTCCTTTCAACCCTCAACATCAGTGCAGGAAGGAGTGCTTCGATTAAATCTCAACATAGATGCATAAAAGACAAGTCAGAGTATAAAAGTATAACATCTGTATTGACCACTGAAAGACAGATTAGGTTAAAATCTTTTTATAAAATTGAAGCATCAGAGGCAGAGGAGTGTTTTATGTAATCGTAATTCTGTCAATCACTTTCGGTTCATTCATGGGGCAGTATTGAAGAATTTTTAATTGATTGTGGACAATAGAGGAAAGCCAGAAAAACATTTCATTACAATGATGAATTCATAATTAATCTGGAACCTACTTGTGTGATAATTATTTAGATCTAAAATCAGGTTTTTGTAATGCAAAGAAAACCTGATTCTTAATGATTTTTTGTTGTCAATTGTCTTCCCCTTTTGATTCATTTTCATGTTTGTTTACTTTCATCATATTTTTCTCCACAATTCTACATTACTGAGTAAAGATATTTGACAGTAAAAAAAAAATGTTGATATTATCTTTTCAGTATTTTGAAAAGTCTTTACTCTTTGTGTCATTAACAGTATTTCCTTCTTTTTTAGGTAATGTTTATGTCCAGCTTAACGTAAATGAATTTTCTGGTTTTTGTTGGGCAAATAGAAATTAGAGGATCTATTGTCGAAAGTAAGACAAGAGAAAGAGAAAGACGAAATGAAAAAGGTGCTGCCTTTAGCCAAGAAGCCACTGGTGAGACTTCTGGGACAAGGAGAAATGGATGTCAAGATTTCCATGACATCGCTCCTCACTGAGATAATGAGAATAAAAGCCCCTAATGAGCCTTTAAAAGATGATAACATGAAGGTACTTAACATCTATCAATATCTGCCATTTCTTCTTAGAAATCACATGAAATCGTTGATGCACAATTGATATATTTTGCATTCAATTGTTGTACAGATAGAATGACATAGTGCCTCACTGAGATAATGAGAATAACAGTACAAGTCGAAAGATGGGCCGGCTCTCCCAAAGCAGACAATACGTAAGTTAACGGATTGAGCACAAAGGTCGGGTCGTTACAACTTTGTGGTATTTAAGAACTTCTGGAACAACTCCACAAGTAGTGCATCTAACTCCAGATCCCACATTACCACGCATAAATTCACGTCTGCAAACACCTTAAGCATTGAAAGAGCCTTCAAGATTTCTGTGACATCATGCTTCACTGGGATAATGAGAATATCAGCCCCTAATGAGCCTTTAAAGGATGATAACATGAAGGTACTTAATATCTATCGATATCTGCCATTTCTTCCTAGTAATCACATGAAATTGTTGATGCACAATTGATATATTTTGCATTCAATTGTTGTACAGAAATATTTTCAATACTTAATATCTATCGATATCTGCCACTTCTTCCTAGTAATCACATGAAATTGTTGATGCACAATTGATATATTTTGCGTTCAATTGTTGTACAGAAATATTTTCAGTCGGCTGTGATGGCATTTGGAAAATTGTCATGCATGGCTGGTCAAGGCTATTTCAAGGCTCTCTCAATGCTTAAATGTGCTTGTAGACGTAAATTTATGTGTGGTGATGTGGGATCTGGAGCTAGATGCACTACTTGTGGAGTTGCTCCAGAAGTACTTAAATACCACAAAATAAGTTGTAACGAACCGACTTTTGTGCCCAAAACGTTAACTTATGTACTGTCCGCTTTGGGATGGTATCTGCCCTCTTACCCGTCACGACTTTTTTGGTTTTTCAATCATAAACTCTACATCTTGTGCTCCGCACATCCAAGATGGTGGAAAAAGTGATAATTCCTTTTTATTCTATCATGACATGAAGTAAATATATACCAATCAATGCTCATTTATTTGTTTCCCTGAAACACTTGCTTATTTCAATGCAATCTTTATAAACTTGATCCTATTTAAGGAAAACTATATACGTAATTATCTATTAGCTATAAAAATCTCAATTAAAGGAAATTAAACTAAACAATGATTGTAGCGACCTTTGATTCTGTGTGCTTATGATCTGGAATCTATAATATTTCCAACACCACCTCTTTCAGATGGCATGTGAAGATCTTGAACGCCTTTTCTGGAAAGTAAACGATGGAAGATGTCCCCAACAAAGGCTTTGGTACCATCATCTGCTTGCTAGCTGATTATGAGAATGAACAAACTTGGTAGAAATAATTCCTTTATGTACTTTTTGAAAACTAGATGACGGAATATTTCTACATGTATAGTTTGTTCACGAACCCAAGTCAATACCTTAAGAACTTCTTATCGACCTTTAAATCTTTTATCTAGATAGGATAAAAGCAAATGAGCCCCCTATTTTTTAACGTGAGATTGGCGGCTGAATGCACTGCCAAAATCTTCAAGTAAATAAAGTACTCATCTAACTTCACAATACTCCATCATAGAGATTGAAGAATTTCCAATCAGCAAAAATGCCATGTGATAGAATGTTGAGAATGGGAATGTTGTTAAGTCACTAAAGCATAGCCAAGTGAAAAGAACGATATGCAAAAAGAAGGATTCCTTAACCTGGTCAACCATTCCCTTTACGTAATGTAAGAATCTCCAATCAACATAAAATGCACTATGAACTCTCCAATACTTAACTTCATATTCTATATTATGAGTGTTTTCAAGTGACATGCGCTAAGGAGACTGAACTTTTCAAGCAACTGAAGGAAAACTTATCATTGGCCGACATAAATTCCACTTTTTAAATGCACAGAGGGAGATAGTGTATCAAATTGTTTGCAAGGCGAAGTTGATCCTTTGCACTAGGGATCTTAGATGGACCCCTACACCCCAAGAGAGCAGCCAACTCCAGCTACTCTCTATGTATGATCCATACTAAATCTGATCAACTGTCCATTGCACCTCCTCTACGTTCTGGGCAGCCAATCTTTACCATCGTAGTCTTTTGTGGCATGTTTCAATCATCTTCTCCATTACCTATGAAAAGTGAGCGATCAGTACAACTCTAACATCAATGAAGCATTTCCCATATTCGAGGTCCCTTACTTTAAACCTATTTTAAATATGAAATAAATAACTAACATATAAGGGATTGTACTACTCCTTTTATCAAGGTTCACTTTTTAATATAGAGTCCCATGTTTTAATATGCTTAAGTTCTCATTAAATTCAAATGAGCAATTGACGTGACAGACTCAAACAAGCACGTCATTTCCAAACTTGATGTTCTCGAACGAGCCACCATCTTGTGGGTATGTTAAGTGATCATTTTTAAAGATGAAATAAATAGCTAACATATAAGCAATTCACCCACATGCAGTAACTCTAAATTCTAATTCTGTACTCGACCTTGCTGCCATTCACTGCTTCTTATCAGAATCCCTCACAATACTTAAAATATGTACTTACCAGCTTGGGCAATAGAACAAGAAGATTTTTGATATTATCTCTGTCATCATTGTTGATTTTGCAGTTCTGAGTTGCAGTTCAGCTAGAGCAGGAGTCTTATCCTCCATTGCCAAGTTTGCTTGAAAGCCTTTATACCTGGATCCTCGTGTCCTTTACCCCATAGTTTTCCAATAAAGAATGGTTTGCCATGGCAGTGGCTGATCCATAAGCACTTTTTCTCTTGTTCTCCTCCATAGCATTACCAACTTCCCCAGATCTTGACTCAATCTTTTAGAAGTTGCAGTGACACTTCCATTATTGTGCTGGAGACTATATGAGGATGGCTTTCCAGTACGACAATCCTTCTACTTTTCTCCCATTGTACAATTGCAAAAACTTCCATTAGGGTAAAGCATAGTTTTTCAAGTTGGACTGATCCCACTTTGCTGCCTGAAAATCGCCGAACCTGGCCCTATACCAGTCTGGACAGAGTAGTTGACCAAATAGCAACTAAGACGGTCAAGAACCGGGTAAACCTGCCAGTTTCATGTAAACCCATTATCACTTCATTTGCGATTTTGTTTTGATGAGTTCAAAATATTGTTGGCAAAAAGCTTTGAAATCACGACCTCTACTCTAGAATATGGGAAGTTTACCACTAGGTCAGCCTCTAGATTCTTTTTTTTTTTTTTGATAACCGTGGATGTCCGGGCCAGCTTGTTCGCACCTCGACTAATCCCACGGGGCCCTGAAGTTTACGATCGGATACTCACCTTAGTGCCCTGAGAAGAAAATGAGTAATAAATAAACAGCCTCTAGATTCTTAATATAAGAGTGTTGATTAAATACATATTAATGACAGAAAGAAATGAACTATGTTATATATTTTCATTGATCTAAAATCTTTTTCAATTTACGCCTATGAAGAACTAAACATTTGTATCATAGTGCTAATTGTATATAAATTAAATAATAAATATAGAAGCTTGAAGTCAACCCAACTAGTTTTTCAATCATCAAGTAAATATTTTATTAATTTGTGGAGACAGAGAAAAATATATTTTGATTAAGTCAAATCTAATTTGCTAGTAATGAAAAGACTCGTACATAAAAAATGAGGATGATATAAGCTTAATTGGAAATTTTGTAAAGTACAAAATTGTTGAATAACAAATTATGATAACAAAATTACTTAATAATGTATATAATTCGTAGACGTGAAAATTTAACTTATTGTCAAAAAAGAAATTTGACATTTTGAAAAAGTTTATATAATTCTCGTAGTCAGTGGCGGAGCCAAGATTTCTAGTTAGGGAGGGAGGAAGTTATAGGAGTGTAAACGAGCCGAGCCAGCTCGCAAGCCGAATGTTGGGGCTCGGGTAATGTCTTCGGCTTTTTGGCCCAAAAAGGCTCGGTAGAAAAACAAGGCTCGGCTCAGGCTTTCAACTCGGGCCTTACCGAGCTGAACCTGCTGGATTTTTTTTTCTTTTATGTATTGAAATTTGAAATGTTTTTTAACAATATTTTAAAAAAAAACATATAGAAGCATTGTAGCTGCATGTGTTTGGATAATGGGACAAATTTAGTGGTGTAATAACTATTTAGTCACTAATAGGCTAATTAATTAGGAGACTATGCTAATTAATTAAAAAACTAAAATAGAATTCACAATTATGCTCATTTATGAGGACTCTTTGCATAATGGGACAGAAATAATATCTGTACTTTTTGCCTGCTTTTGTACGCAATAGCCCATGTTCACGGGCCGGCTCGTGTGGCTTGCCAAGCCACATGGGCTGGCTCAGGGCGATGCCCAAAAATAAGGCTGGACCTGAGTCTCGGCTTGATCCCATCAAACCTTGAGCTGGGCCGACTTGGGCTTTTTCCTAGCCGAGTCATGGCAGTCCTTAGGAAGTTAGTGGTGCTATGGTGGTGAACGATACAACTGTAACTAATAGATTACGACATTTCTAGAAAAAAGTAAAGCTACCTATTCCACGTAGAAGTTTATTTAAACTAGGAAACAAATCATTTTTGTCTCATGAAGCCATGCGATCACATGGTTCATGTGCCTTAAACATGCTGATAACATATTTGCTCCCCTTGCAATAGCAAGGGTCAAGCCTTACGATTACAAGATTTGATCCAATTTCTTCGTCATCAAGTTTGTCCCTTACTGTCTTCTTTAGTTTAGCTCAGATCTGTTCTTCTTTGTATCAGGTCCTTCATCATTTAAATCTTTCAAATTTAATCCTCATCATCATTGATTCATTAATCATCTGGAATTGGCCTATCTCAAGTTTAGAAATTTCGCAATTTAGTCCCCAAATTTTGGAAATGTTGAATTTCACTTTCGAAAATTGTGACTTACCTCAAATTGCTTTCTTAATATTTCCTTTTAATCATATGCAATTCCATTAGCCATCAATTTCTCCTAATCAACTCCCATGTAGCTCAAAATCGCATTTCTTCACCGCAATTTGCTACAAAGTTGGCGTCTTTTCTACAATTAAAATAATTATGCTAAAGATATTACTAAATCTGCAAAATTTTTCATTTTCAAAAGCAATGAAATCATGCTTATCAAATGCCTCATACTTAAGCTCTTGTTCGTTACTAGCAAGATTATCTATTTAACACGTAAACAAATGAAAATAATCAATGATTAGATAGCTTGTTGTATTCGCCTCAAGTATTGAGACTAATAGAATAATTATCTAAGTCATGCTATCAAATAAATTTTTACTCAACTAGTGCTCGATTAATATGTGTGTACATAATCAATTCAATAATCATAAACTTTTACGTTGGTTACATCCCTGCCCTGAATGATTAATTATTTAGTCTCTCTCATGAGATGCAAAACCTTAAACTTGTTCAATTTCTCATTCAGGGTATTTATTCCAAGGTTTCTCTCACAACATTAATTATTTTTTTTAATTTTTGCTTAAGTTTGGTTGGGTTTGTTAGAATTAAGGTGTGACCTGAATTCTATTTGAAGTCGACTTGGTAATTTTAAAGGAAGTCTATTTGCGAATTCTAGTTGGAATTCAATTTTTGTACAATTTTTGAAATTCTGTACAGGAAATGCGGTTTCTGTCAATAGGTTTGGAGACAGTTTTCAATAAATAGACATTGGTGTCCCATTTCAGTATTCTGGAAATATAGTGCTAGTTTTGTCAATCGTGTGATTTTATTGGATATTTTATTACGGAAATCAAATTAAGGGTAAATATTAGGGATTATGTGTTAAAAAATGAATATAAAGTATTATATGTT
>CAIGRT010036485.1:0-20687 GCA_903798405.1 Fraxinus platypoda
AAGTTACCCAGTTCTTCCATGTCAGATAGGTTTTCTTCTTCATTTACAGTAATTCTTCACCATTTTCTTCCGATCAGTTACTGGATGAAAATAATATAAAAAGGTCCAAAGAATTTAATAAAAATAAATATTAGTAGATGACTTTAAAGTGATATATATAAATTTATATAAGATTAAAATATAATATAATTTTATTAGTGGATGTATATATCTAAAAATTGTGGATGAAAATAGCAGAATCCTATGCGTAATTGACGAATTGTACTTTGTAGCAAATATGTTGAGTCGAATATGGATGTATGTTAGTAGTGACAAAATCAGACATTTTTCATTGTGGAGTCAAAATTAAGTTACAATTTTTTTTTTTAAGGATCGAACCTTAATTTCATTGTTTTTGAGGCATTCATTCAAGCTGTTGAAGACACATGTGTATCCACCACTGACCAGGTGTGAAAAAAAATATTAAAACAAAAATAAAAAAATTTAATGGCTCCCACATGAACCCGTGTATCCTCCATTGTATTTTAGTTGACATGATACTTAACATGACAATTCACTTGATGTGATATCTCACCTACAGTCTCTCTTTTTTTTGGTACGATTCTAATTTATTTGGTTACGTTACGTGTACACAATAATTTATATGCACATTATGTGATGAGATATAATTGGTTCAGAATTTTTTCAACCAAATAAAAAAACAATATTTTCACTCTCTTTTTGAGACCTCATCTCTATGTAAATTATTATATAACTTCATCATGTACAAATAACATTATTCTAATTTTGTTATAAGAGTGCGAGTGAGATTATGACTAAATTTTAATGTCAATAAATATTATCACATGATGAAAAAAATTGACAGTTTACGATCATTAATTCTCGATCATATAATACACATTACAACTAATACCTACTTGTAAACAAAAGTATTTTGCATTGATAATGTGTTTGGTGTAGACTCCGAAGTAAACTTCCTTGTTCAGTTGCTCATTCACTGATGCACTGCATGGCTACATATCACACAATGACATTATGAGAGAGTCAATGTTTGTTTGGAAGAGACATTATTTGAAGTGAAAATAATTTTTTTTTGAGTGATATGTTTAAAAAGTAGAAAAAAACTTAAAAAATATTTTATTGAAAAAATGTGGGTTTTGAGGAAAAATGATTTTCTAATAAACCGTGCCAAACAAACATGTAGAGAAAATGTACTCGTATACGGAAAAAAAAAACTGAGAACGAGAATTTGAAAAAGATGAGCAACTTCAACTATAAAATGAGTCAATACCTTACAGAGGTTATTAAATCAAGTGAAAAAAAAGGCAAAGAAACAGGAGGATTTATATGAAGTACAAGTAGTAATATTAAGATTACACATCAGGACAATCAATCTTGTAATGAGGGGGTGTTTTTTATGATAATAAGGATTCAAATTCTTTAAGAATACTCCCTCAAGCTACCATAACACAACAGTTTAAAATGAAGTGACTAAGCCTGTTTCTGCCACTGTCAATAGGTCTCCACCGTAATTTACAGGCATCAAAATCTGGGCAGCACGTATATATAGCCATCCAATTACTAGCACATGAAGAAGTCGATGCTCCTATCACGAGCAGTTCGTCTCCCAGAGACTTGAATGCGACTCCCCAACCTCTGTTGCAATCGGCTCTCACTGGAACTTGCCCCAGCGGCTTCCATGTATTGGTCTTCTTCAGATACACCTTCAGCTGGTTGGAAGAAGACTCAAGTGAGTAGAGTTCATTATTTACGACAGCAAGAAGTGGTGGAGAGTGGGATGACCGTACAGGATCATCCTTCAACATGTCGGGAATGAGTTCCCATGTGTTTTTGGTTTCATAAAAAAATTCACCTCATTTCAATTCTCCATCATTATTTTTCCCACCAATCACGTAAAATTTATTGTCCATGTAACATCCGGAGCAAAACTTCCTCCTTTTTCTCATCCTTGGAAGTGGTTCCCATGATCCACTGTCCGGATTATATTTTTCAGCAGTGTCGTAGACTTCATTATTTGCCTCCATCCCCATCCCACCAGCCACATAAGCAAAGGTGCCACAAGTTGCAGATGCAAACAAGCATCTCGGGCTAATCATAGATGGACCCTTGAACCATTTATTCTCGTCCAATTCATACCTCCAAATAACAAGACCGTCAATTTCTCTGCCAGAAACGAGAAGGTGAGTGCCAGCACATAGTGTCTCTTTATCTCCAGAAGTAAAACAGGGATCAGACGGTAGAACTGGAAGCTTTCTACGGGACCTAAATTCTCGATCAAATGCCCACCAATTACCTTCCCCAGTCGCTAGCATGAAAACAGATGGTTCTTTAAATCCAATTTTCTTTCTAATCTCATCAAGCTCGCCACTTTTCAAGAGAGTCAAACACCTTTTATTCACAAAGCATAACTTCCAATACTCTGACCTTGGAAACCTAGCAAAAATTAGATTCTCTAATTCGTAGCTAAGTGATATGTGAGAATAATCTGCATCCTGAGGTTCTACACCCAACAAACCATCAGTACCGCCATTACCAGAAGGATTGGATACATTCCAATCTGATGTATTGCCAGTTTCCCACACCCTCACCCTCTTTGAGTCAGAAATGCCGAAAGTAATCCAATCATCACAACTGAAATTCAAATCAAACCAAAGTTTCTGTTTCGAACAATCAGTATTTTCACCAATACCCTTTTTTTCTTCTTTAAGTTCCTCTTTCATTTCCCAAAATCCTCCTAATTTCATCTAATCAAAAGAAAAGAAAATGAAACAATATGATCATCGAGTAATTATAAACCATATTCCCCTCATAATAGAAATTCAAACATCCAACTAAAAGTCTTTGCATCAAGGACTGAAGACTTAAGAGAAACCATTTAGTACTTTAAAAACAATACATTCAAATCTTCACATCATCATCCGATGAACAAAAGGGAAATAAACTTAAAACCCAAAAATTATCACACTGTACACACATGAGAAATCCCATTTAAACGAAAACAAGACCGATGTCATAGTTCAAAACCAGATGCCTCTTTTCCCGATGAAACCAATATTAAAGAAAATTTTAAGCTGAACATGAAAAACAAATCTATAATCGCAAAGATCACTACCAGAAGCAAACGATTACTCTAATCTAATGAGTTATTGCCCACGAAAACTAAAGATCTACAAAATTAATTTTTCAAAAGCAAAAGTCTGTCAATTGATGTAATAAAAACATAAAACAGTTCTAAAATATGAAATAAATTAATCAAAGCGAAAACATATCAAAACAAACATCAGGGTAAGAAAAATTTACACACATTAATACACTTAATTTACAAGCAGAGATAGCAATAGAAGCTTACCCCGGAAGCCAAAAAGTCCAGTTATGGAAGAAGCATTAATACAAACATCTAAACTGCTCTAACATATCATAAACAGCCCTAGTATACATTCTACATAAATAGAGGAAGAAAGAAGACATACACAAGTATGTATATAACAGATAAAGAGGAAAAGGGGTTGCGAGCATTGAGGCGCAGAGAGGTATATAATATAATGCAAGAAGAGGTGGTTTCTTGGACCCATCCATTTGCTTGAAGGGATTAAAAAATACGTTAAAATAATAATTGGCAACAACAAAGATGGCATCGTCGATTTGGGGAAAGCAGATAGTTATTTATGGGTGATTTGTAAGAGAGAGAGAGAGATGAATTTGTGTATTTTGAATTCAATATTCATAATGGAATTTTGAATTTTCAATTGCATAAGATAATGATAGTCTCCAGTAAAAATTCCCTTTTTTCCTCCAAAATGTAATACTTCCAATGGTAATCAAGAAAAAGAATTTATTCCATGTAACGTAAATGGATGCGATTACATTTCTAGAATTAGATTCTCAGGTCTTCTGCTCGATTCGATGTTTATGTTGATAGAGAGATGGAGAACTAAATGTTGTCTTTGATGACTCTATGCATCTGTTTGATCTCCATTTTAATGAGATTTTGTCAATTTCATTTTGCAATGTCTGTAGACTGAAAAACAAAATATTGTTGACTTTGGATTGTGTGATGGCAGGTATTGATTTCAGTCTTTTCAATGTTGAGCAAGCATTTTTTTTGTAAATATCATTTGAAGAATGGGGGTATTTTGGACCAACAAATTTTCAACGGCTTCTTTGAAAAAATAGTTTGAAAATTTATTGGTGCAAAATCATATCAAATGAACCCTTAAATCTTGACACCTTAATATAATTTAGAAGTGTCAAAATAATACCAAGGGTCATCTTGACATGACTTTTACTTCATGTAGAAGAATTTTTAAAGGAAGTTACTTAATTTTTATTCGAAAATTAATTTTTAAAAGCATTTTTAATTTCGAAAGTATTTTTAAAAGAAGTTACATTGGAACAACTTCTTCTAAAAACTCTTCTAATTATCGGAAGTACTTTCATAAAGCTATTAAAATGGTCCAAAAACAACTTTAAGATCTCAAAAACTCATTTTGACTTTCAAAAGCCATACCAAATGGACTCTAAACCTCTCCACACTCATTTAAAATTCTAACCCCTCAAAATCTCAATGAGCCTTTGAGATTTCACTAAGCTGGCATTTGTCCATCATTTTTCAAAAACTCTTTTTTTATATAACTCTTTTTTAACCGCATATTCTCACAACAAAATATTTTACATGTAAATTCAAAAAGTTTTATACCTTTTAAGTACACATTCTCCAAAAATCACTATTCCAAAACTCATTAAAAAAAAAGAAAAAAGAACCCATAATTAAATATAGAAGAACAAAACTCCATTTTCTCTTCAATTGTTGAAGGAAAATAAAAAAGATAGGGAATAAACAACTTTTAAACATAAACGCACAAGTAGTCAATTCCAAACACCTTTAATGTATGTTTATCAATTCAAGAATAACATTTCTCATATATAAAATACTACAAAAATTGGCTATCGACACCTCTGTATCCAACTCATAGCAATCACTACCAAAACAAGTATCATATGGAGTTGAAGTAGCTCAACAAAATCAATACTATCCTAATTTAGTCCTTAAATGAAAGAGTCATTCTAAAAAGATCTTGTATCTCAATTATAGATATAAAAAGTACAATCTCACTCGACTATTTTTTTAAATAGTCTTTACCTAATAGTTATTGTCTTTTTTTTTTTTTCAAAAACTCATTTTTAACTACACATTTTTCAATAAAATAATTTTATATGTAAATCGAAAATTTTCTCTTACTTTCAAACCACACATTTTCTAAAAAAATTACTATTCAAAAATACATTTTCCCCCAGAATAGAGGTCTTAATCACGCCATAACCCTAGCTAGAAAGTGGAAGTCCTTGTCCATTTGATATATAAGACCTTTATTAATAGCTTTTTTTAAAAAAAAAAAATTGAAATAAAAGAGGTAATGTGCTGTCTCTCCACTGATTAGTTGGTGGATTTGCCTTTAACTTGCTTTTCATATATTTTAAATTTGAGTCGGAGTCATAATCGAGTAGGCTTAGCATTTTCGTTATGAGTGTGTTTCACAATTAAAATATAAGATTCATAATAAAGCAATAGCAACGACAAAATACACGAGGATTGGTCTAAACGTGTCAGCTTTAAGCCCATAGTTTTGGAAGATTAATATTAATTAATCAAAGCCCTCATTTCTAAATTGTCTTCTAATTGGTTTAATTTTATAGCATTTCATCCTTATTGGACGCGAAGATCATCGTTCTCTTCAACTAATTCAAAGAGACATTGGGGACCTAAACTCAACTCCTTTTTGTTCTTATCTAACATGGGAAGTCTCAAAATCTTTTTTCTAATATGTGGTTTACTCAACCAGTTTTAGTATTTTTATCATAGTTATTAGAATCCATTTGATCGTCCACTCGAACAAATCATTGGATTACTGAATTATTGGTTCAAACGGTGGGTAAGTGGTTCAACGGATGAGTTATTGCTAGACTATAATTCTAATCAAAATTAGTTTTAGAACAAAAGTTCAAATATATATTTTATTTTATGCTATTTTACTAAAACTGAATATATTCGCTCTCATAAATTGAAAATGTTCCTCAAGAAAAATTTTTGCTAATCTCTTCCTAAGCAAACATGAGATAAAATTTTGCTATGAATCAATTTGGTAAAAATTGATTTGCATTAAATCGGTTCATGTGAACCCGTTCATTCCAAACAATTATTTAACAGTCTGAGTGGTTCTTGACTGATTTATTTGCAAATTTTGCTAATCTCTTCCTAAGTAAAAGAATTACGTGCATGTTATATTGTAATTAAAAGTAAATTAAATTTACATTTTAGTTATTAATTTATCATTTTTTATTGAATTACGAGCATGGTCGATATTACTTAAAAGTAGATTAGATTTACATTTAAGTTATTAATTTATCATTTTTTTTATTATCATAGCTTAGTTTTCGAGAAAATAAGTGTATTAACACAGTTGCAAGAAAAATAATGCTTATATTTTCATCTTGGATCTAGAAATGCTTAGGGCTTGCTTGAGAGTTTCGAAGTACCGATTATAAGCATTTTTTAAAGTATCATTTTGAACATTTATAAGCGGATTGATTTTGAGACCAAAATCATCGCTAAAAATTTATGATCCAATCTATACTTGAGAATTTATTATCCTCAAGTTCTGAAATTTTTTTAAAAGGGTAAAATTACATATTTGTCTCTTGGTAAAATATTCAGTTTATAGTTTTTTATATAAATTTTTTTTACTCATAAGTAATATTTTACTTATAAGATAATTTTTTTCATATATAAGTTGATATT
This sequence comes from Fraxinus platypoda, assembly GCA_903798405.1. NCBI lineage: Eukaryota > Viridiplantae > Streptophyta > Magnoliopsida > Lamiales > Oleaceae > Fraxinus > Fraxinus platypoda. The sequence goes on from CAIGRT010036485.1 coordinate 6,818, forward strand.
TAACTTTAAAAATTAAATAAAGTTAAATATTTATTTAAAATTTAAAGTTAATATTTTTACTTATATATAAATTTTATAATTATAAGTTAATCGAGTTGCACAAACCCAAATTCGATCTACGAAGGAAAAATTTCCCCAAGTCCAACCAATTCCGCGCACGGTGAAGGCAATTCCAAGGTTACAGGGATGTGAAATGTTCTCTTCATTTTGCATTTATTTATTTGAATAAGGTTGAAGGAAATGGTGAAGGATTTAACGGCGCAGCAATGTTTGGACTGCAGTTAATATTGTATCTTCCACCTAAATATGAAATAGTAACATGCATTTCTCTGTCCTATTTCGTTGGCACAAGATGACTGATTTTAAGAGTTATTTGGCTACACATAATTGATGATCTGTGCATGTATTTTGGTACATAAAAAGACTCTTTCCATGTTAGATTTTAGATTAATTCCGTAAAAAGCGTGGACTTGATCTCTTTCTCTCTGTCATATACATCAATTTTCTTAAAAGGATATGAACTGCTGATTGTTTTCTATCCAAAATATGGCAAGTATGGGAATTGAAGATTGGGACTTTATTAGCTAAAAGATTAACTTATTTGTAGTTTGATTATTAGAGTGGACACCTATCTCACGTTTGAAGCGTTGTGGTAGGGAAGAACATGGACATATGTCATAGTTGTAGGAAGTCTGTGCACTACTTGTAGGATTGTCCAACAAAGAAACGATGTCCAAAATGTGGCCAGAGATTTTAGAAATGTATGGAGGTGGAGAAAAATACTTCAAATATAGGGAGGTTGTTCTTATGTTGTATTAGAGATTGTGGTCATTTCGAGTGGAAGAATGAAGAACAGTCTATTGCGAAATCGAGTTATGTTTGTTCAGGTAATTGTAAAGTTATATATCCGTGTCAAGACCCGTCGTGTATGTTCAACACATGTGCTCAAATAACTGAAGAAAAAGACATCGAGATATCCATCGACATTACCATGCGCAAAGGAAATGGGGTTACGGAGGACAATGGGAAAGGAAAGTGGAAAGTTCAGTGAATTTGTTGCAACCATGTGATTGAGTTGAAGAATTCTATTGTATTTGTCGAAATCCATGTTTATGTAATCATGATTGAACTTGTAGTAAATTATGTATGTTGTAAGACTTGGATATAAGACTAATCGTTTTTTATTACATTATGAAATCTTCGGATTTACAGAAACTACTTATCAAAGTTCATTTGGCAGAGGAAAATTTTCTCTTGATATGTACATTTTAATAGGTCGGTTATGGTGGCGTTTTCTGGCTATTACTAGTAACAAAAAATCGATTCACATAAAAGATTGACATAGAAACGATATGCCATAAAAGTTCCTTACAATTCCCTTCAAGAGCATAACAAAAAACCGTTTCACATCTCGTTCCATCACAAAAGATACCATAACGTTCACTTTACTATCCAGAACAAAAAAAAACCTATCAAATTTACATCAATACAAATCACAACAGCCCGTCATTCCCATCATGAACGATTTGCCAATGTACTTGCTGCTGGGCCTCATCTTCCACTACTTGTATGTGTTTGTCTAGCAACCATGGGGGTTGGAATGAAATGCATGTGCTCTTCTTCATTTGGGTTTTTGGGTCGATGACAATTCCTGACCTCTTGATGAAACCATTTTACCCTATAATCCAACAGAAACCATTCTTTATAATAAATAAGAAATGTAGTGTATTGGCTAAAAAATGAATTTGATATTTACTCACATGTTCGTTAACTGCTATGTTGCTATTTGAATCAACTGGTTCTAATTCAGCATTGAACCATTCATGTCCGAGAGTAAATAGGTTAGCATATGATGACATTATCTTACATTGACATAGAGCAATACATACTTGAACTGGGGCACTATCGCTTGAGTGATATTTTTTATTGTGCCCCTTCAATCTACATATATAGCATGTCATGCGCGCTTGCCATTTCTTCTCGATGTATGACTTTCCCTGACTTTACATTACCATTTCTTCAGCCGGTTTCATTCTCTTTTTCTATTTCTTTCCTTATTGAGGCACAATCCACTTAGGTTGGATGATTCTAGGGCATCCCTCAGGCCGCAACATTTTGCCGTTGATTGGGTTCATGATATTATTGTAATAGTTCACGTACGTCTCGATCGTGTAACAATTATCAACAAAATTCTCTGGTTCATTTCTGCAGTCCCGTATCACTGCTACGGCATGCATACATGTATACTCGTAAGCTCCCGTTTTCGGCATGCGTATGTACGTTCTTCGAGATCAACTACAAATATTTCATAACTGCAATCAACCTGCCACCTTGGGCCCCCAGAAAAGTGCAACGTGCATTCTTTTGAAATCTCAACGATCTTGTGCAGTTTTTTGTAATCTTTGGACATAAACGACCTTCGCATCGTCTCATTTTTTCTCGTCTTTACTGTATCCGTTCTATGAATGTCATCTGCACTGATGTCAACATATTTAGAATCAATTTCTCTCTATCGTCCAACAACGTTTTGTTGAACACTTCGCATATGTTGTTAAGCAGAATGTCGCACTTGGAGTGCAATGGAAAGTGTGATCGACTCCACTCTTGAGAGTGTCTTTTTATCAGCCATCCATATACATTTTCACTTACTTCAAGAATTCTTTACATCCAATGTCTGAATTTAGCAACAGTTGTTGACTTGACGGCACGCCAAAGAAAATACTTTAGTATTTTGCTCTTATGACCTGCGCCGAAGAGTTTGTGTACATATGTTGTACATAGAAGCAAAGTTCTGCCTCCGGGAATAACTCCTTGCATACATTTTGAAGACCCTTTTGTCCATCAGTCATCAATGTCCAACCTCTCCCATTGCCAATTTCAATGTCCTCTTGGAGGTACTTTATAAACCATCTCCAAGTATCCGTGTTCTCCTTCTCGATAACAGCATATGCCACGGGGTATATACAACTCATTAGCATCTTGTCCTACTGCCGTTAACATAATTTTCCCAAAATAACCTTGCAAATGGAACCCGTCAACACCTAACACTTTCCTGCATCCAATTTTAAAACCAACCTTGTAGGCACTGAAGCATATATAGATACCTTTGAAAACTAGCTCATGTAGGGCTATCATCATTGTTGATCCCGGTTTCATCAGAAGTACTTCAGCGGCATATCTTCTTAGAAGTCCGAACTGTTCTTCAATGGTTCCAAACATCAATTTCTTAGCATATTGCCTCATCTTGTTGGCCACTTTTTTACTTATCCCCATCTTCAAATCATCCTTCATAGTTACCAAAATGGACTTTGTTTTTCAATCGGGGTCTGCCTTTAACTGTTCAATGTATCTATTTGTCAAGAAGATATAGTTGCAATGTCTATTGTTTTGGCTCCGTGTGAATGTGTTCTCTGACGTGTAAGACTTCACTTGTGTTGTCTCCGTCGTACTCAACTTCGAGGCCCATATCCTTCAATTACACCCTATTTTTCAAACTCCTTGAGCTCGTTTTCTATCATTACACTTTAACTTTACATTGTAACTATTGAGAACACCATAGTTTCTCACTGCAATCCGAAACTCTTCCATTGATTGAAAGAGTTGTCCAACCTCAAACTGCGGATACCTAATATCTATCTCAGCCAAAAATTATGGAAAGCGATTACCATTCTCTTCGTCTGATGAATAATCCAAGTCATAGTCTCTTACCTCCCATACACTCATCACTACTCCTTCATTTTTGCTTCAATCATGTTCGATCCAATTTCGATGCCATCTGTCACATTGCGATCGTACAACAAATCATCTTCCTCAGAAGCCATGTCAACCTCGGAATGAACAAAATCAGGGTCTTCCTCATATTCTGTCAACAAATTAAAAATAATGGAATTATTTACCTCTAGTGTATGAATAATAATCTGTTCGATATCATTAACTCATTAAGTAAATAACTGTCAATAACCGTCTACCAATAGAATTCAAGCCGAGATTCATAATAATACAAAACAATTCATGCTATCTTGCAATCTGGTAGCTACCCCAAAAATACCCCAACACATGCAATCTTGCAACACCCATAAATATATCATTTGTATCTTTCTTTCCCATAAATACCCCAACAATCTTGCAATCAAGTCACATATTCGAAATCTATTGTACCGATGGTTTTTTGAAAGTATATAAATCAAATAAAAGGTGGGCTCTTTACCTCCATCTGCTGCCTCCATTTGTGCAAATCAATTCCCTTTTAGATGTGTTGTTGTGCACAGGTAGGGGACCAATTTGGGTAGAGTCAATTTCTGCAATCGCGATGGGGTTGGGCTTTTAGGGTTCATGATTTGGGCATTGGAAAATTATGGCTCTTCCAATGCAATTTGTTGTTTGCATTTTACTTCGATGAAATCGCGTTTCATCGAACGAAGCTTCTTTACGTGGCAAGAGAAGATATCGTCTGTTGCCACCAAGGATGCCGTTATGCCACCTCAAAGGCCCTTCAAATGGATGTTTATGGAGTGACGGATGGAACCACTTTCGTGTAAGTGCAATGTCCAGACATAAGCATATCTAAGTTCAGTGACTATAACATGACAGTGGGTAAAGTTGAGTGAGTAATAAAACTTTTTACTCAGAAATCTTGAGAAAATTGCTTCACTAGTTTTCGACCTACAACCCTTTTTAGAAACTTGATTTTCAATATTTTTTGGAAACATCATTCATCGCCTTTTAATGTTGTGACATATTTACCTATTAGCATAAAACCGTCTACTTTGCCATAGAGTTTAGGTCTGAGGCGACAATGTTACGTGCCTCGTCTCAAGTCCTTCTAAATACTTAGAAACGGTTGTGATATCTGTACATAATGGTTTACATACACATGACGTGGTGAGATGATTGAGTCAAAAAAATTTCCATCAAATAAAAAAATCACCCTTTTTTTGATATCTCATTTGTATATAAACCATTATGTAACTTCATTATATATAAGTAGCATTATTCACTTAGAGTAGATGAGAATAAGAAAAATTTCACCTCTTACTACCTCTAGACCATGCATTGTTATAATGCATTGGCAATTTGTGGCTTGGGGCATGGGCGTCTCTTAGCCCCTATGAGAAAGGCAAATTGTCATAATCTTCGAGGTCGCAAGACCTTTGTGGTTCGTCGGAATCTTCATCCTCCCTCACCTGATGTCCATTACATAGTTGGGATTGGCCTGTTTGATTCCTGACCTGCTCTGCCCTCCTCTCATGCCTGTTTCTAAGTGGAGGGTTCTATGGTTCATGTCTTTGTATATTCTCGTGCTGTTTTCGCAAGGCGAGGGTTGATGCATCGAGGTGACTGGACATGCCTATTTGTAGGTCCCGTCGGACACAGCTTATCAAACACACTAGTAGATCTCTGAGGTCTTGATTATAGCTCATACGTAGGGGAAAAGTTATCCTCTCCATTGAATAGGACCTCAGTAGGTCGGCCAAAGCGTAATTCGATAAAGTATCCACACCTACTTCTGTTTCATAGGGCGTTGTCTCCTTCGTGGTAGTGAGGCGCCATTTTGCTTTGAACCTTATCCTTTTGGGTATGTATCCTTATTGGGGTGCGGAAGGGGGGACTATCTCCTGCTGTGCATAATAACTCCTTGAGGGGCATAAGAAATTTGCTAACGTCCTTGCCCATGCATCTGCCTAAGCAGTTTCTGCATGGCAATAATCCGTTGAGTGATATTTTTCATGTTTGCGGCTATGGTAACCATCTCCCTGGTAAGCCTAGCAGCGAGACCTGACCCATCTCTCGACCTACCTCGTCAATGCTGGTGATGCAATCGATGGCGGGAGGAGCGACGAGTGAGGATCTCCTTCTTCAGTGTATTCCCTAGTCCTCTGAGGTGCTGACTCTTCATTGTCGAGCTCATTCTGACGTCTTTTTTTCAAAGGCGACTCTTCCGAGGATCTTTTCTCAACAAACGATGTTCATTTTTCAAGGATTCTCAAGGCTTTTTCCAAATGGTTTCTCCTGGGGTTTTCAGGCGTTCATTGTCGGGGAACAACTCATTTCTTCATAAGTAGAAAATCCACCCAAAATATATTTTTCGATCAACTTTTACATGGGTTTCTCGTGGTTGAATGTATGTATTTCCCACAGACAATACCAATCTGTTGATGTCGTTTTTTATAAGGGTGACGTGGATAATAGATGACGGGTCCACTCGCATCCACGCAAGCAAATTCCAAGACGAATTTATCGAAAACTTGATCGGTGGAAGTTATTGTATATGAACGTGGGATATGCTCTATGATGTAAGACAATAATGTCCAGACACCAACGACATATTTAAAGATGGTTTCATATTAATAATTAGCAACAAACAATTCAACCAAAGCAAAATGATCTAAACTCAAGCAAACAAAGATATGAAATAAGCAAGAGAAGATCGAGAACAACCTTAAGTGTAAAGAGTTGCATTAGATTCTAATGTTACGAGAGTGGGTGTTTATAGAGTTTTGTCAGAAGTGGTAACCGTTGGATAAGAACCACGTGGCTTCATCTCCCAAGTTGAAGCATCATATCACTAGCCTGCTACGCATTTAATGTATTGACAACCAGTCGCCACCCTACAACCTAGGTTGATAGATTTGACACATTTATTATTCAAACGTCATATCAATCATTCCTAAAGATCACATGCAAATTTTTTAAGAGCCAACGAATGCTTCGGCCAAAAGGAGTTTCGGAATGGAGAGCTTCGAAAACTTTCCCTTGGTCTCTCCACTTCTTTTCGCTGCCAGTCTTACCAATCGGGGCCTCCGTTGACTTTTAGTCATCTTTGGCTTATACCTCCACATGGACTACCATGTAAGCTTAGTTTGGAGTTTTGATGGTGAGGCGTAACAATATCTATATATAAATTCACACACATGTAAAAACATTCAATTTTAATAATTGAATTATGATTGAATAAGCTAGAGAATATCTCTCGATCTCTTATCAAAACTTATGTTACTTATTACACGAGCTAGAAAAATATATCTCCTCTTGATCTCAATATTGTCCTTAAACCATGCAATTGATGATTAAGTAATTAATTGTCAACTAAACACGCAATAATCAATTAACATATTAATCTATTTGGCACGAAATATATTGAATTAATCAAACATTAACCTACGCTATGTCGTTCATTCTAACAATAAGGAATTTAGCCAATCGTATCATTGAAATTAAATAATAAAAGAATGAAAAACATTATTGGGTTGAACACAATGAATAAAGAAATTTATCCAGGAAATTGTAGTTCTTTGGCACCCAAATCCCAACAATGGTATTAAACTCTTCATTGATTTATTGGACATCTCCAGGCCATTTGTGCTCTTCAATCTTCAAATTCTAAATTGAGATACAAATCTTGAGGAATTCTTGTATATGGATGTGTTTAGTCTCTCCTTTATTTTTCATCAACAATAATATTTATAGAACTTAATTTATTTCGTGCCAAAAAGTGGAACGAATTAGAGTTTGATCATAATTAGGAGTTCTGGATATTGCAATTGGGCTCCAGGACTTTAACGTATATGGATTGCGATTGTATAGGTTCTGAAAATTGGGGACTACCTCTACAAATATTGTATTTGTTTTATTGTTTAGCCCATGTCCTCCTTTATTTGCATGACAAGTCCTTCAACTTCCAAAATTGATATCCTAGTCGTCTGGTTCAATATTTATTCAACTTTTATCCTTTTTGATAGATTCTCGTTCATTTTCATCCGACCTCGTCCAATTTCTAATTTTTCTCCTAACACTCCCAAATGTTACTTTCGAGAGCCTATATAAGTGTAATATTTACACTTATCAATTCCCATAGAGGAAGTCCCAGATTCCAAGTGCAAAAATCTAACATTTCAAAATAGATATCAATATAATAGTGATCTTCGTCTTTCATTTAAGTAGTAGCATCATTATTGTTATCAAGGGTATGTATTGGTTTGTTTTCAATCGAAAGACTCCATTTTAATCCCTACTTAACACAATTCACAACTCGTAACATTAATCAAGTCAAAGCAGCATAGTATGTAACCTATGTCAATGTATATGCAATCCGTGGTAATAGATCACAAGTTACAAGCTACACAACATATAATGGTTAAGATTCTTAATACTCAGAATGTAAAATATCATAGAACTTGTGACACATCTGTAATCACAATGTGCCATATAGCATGGTTAATTATTTAAACATGGATATTTAAAAGAGTATGATAATGTATTACATGGATGGACGGTTGCACAATACAAAGTGACAATAGTTCCAAATTGAAGTAAAGTGTCATAAATTTTTTTACAATGCAACCAGAAGTATAAGTGCTTGTAGTTGACCATATATTGTCAAAATCTACAAAATAATGTATGCATAAACACGTTACTTGATTGTGGTCGTAGTTGTCACTATTTTATTATCTACAGAATTAAGCGATATATTGTCAAAATTAAGAACATAGAATTTAGAAACACGAATCCGAAAATAGTTAGGACCCGTTTGATTCTTATTATTGTAGAATGAGAATAAGAATAAGAATGAGAATGAAAAATATAGCCGTTATTGGGCCCCACACAAGAGATAGAAATTTAAAATTGATGGCTTGATGTGATGGATAACGGTCATATTTTTCATTTTTATGGATGAATAATGAGAAACAAACGGGGGCTTAATCTGATTGAGAACTATGGTTCCAACCAAAACAAAAATAGTGGATAAATAGATTCCAAGTATATTATCTCTGAAGCAAATGGCAGAAATTTGCGCTTTTCTGACTATGAACAAATCTGTTTTCATGTTTTCAGGTTGCAATGGTTTAGAATTCAATGGGTTTAGAGTTTTTTAGGAGTTGTAATCAATATGATTGTGGTTTGTTGCCTGTTATTTAATTTCAGTTACTTAAAATAGAGCAATTATGGGATGCTAGTAATTTTGATGACTTTTGGTAGAATATTTAGTAATTTGGAATTAATATTTCAGGAATTCTTTTCTTTTATTAGCTTAATACGTGTTAAATTTCCCTACTTCATTCTTTAGCAAGTCATGTGGGTTAATACTGGTCGCTCGTATGGATTGACCTGACTCGGTTTTCATGGAATGGTTTTTGGAGAGAGGAGCCCATCGCACACAACCTCCATATAACTTCCACTACACCAAAATCATAATAAATGAATGCAAATTCGGGTATAAACAGATAAAGAAAAGTAGATGAGGGTAGTGACTTGATTTTGCTTCAATAACATCTCATATTTGGTTCTTGGATTGTGGACATCAAATTATTTCCATTTTAATCAAGTTTCTGACTAGAAGAGTAATTAGTGAGTAAGCAAGCAACAAGAAGTCAAGTAATTCAACCTCTCATTTCTTGGAATTCAAATAAGTTTTACAACTTAAAACTTCGTTAGAAGTATGCTAGTATGTTTAACATTGGCATCAGCCTAAGTATGTTGTTTTCTTACTTAATTACATGCTGAAAATGGTTTGAAATGATGAAAATGCATGTATGTTGGTTTTTTTCCTTCAACTTTAGCACCTTTAATGGTAAGTTATGATATACTCTATATAAATTCGTGAAATTTATACCATATATATTCATGTTAGCAAGTAGAATATGTATGCAAAATTTCACGTCGTTTGGATTTGAATTTTGAGAGAAAAATTGAACCCTACTTATAAAATTTGAAACTTCATCAAATGATAACTTCTTGTATGTTATGTTTCATGCTACTCATTAGAAATGGTTGGATAAATCTTATTGAGACCTTTCCAACGGTATAAAGGTCATTAACTTTAACCTTGAAATGAAGAAGTTATGGTCTCTCAAAATTTGGACGAAAATCTAATTTTTTGCATGAAATTGGAAAAAATGAACAATAATGAAGTTCAATCCAACTCTCAATCAGGTTTGTAGGTGTCCCAAACACAGTTTTAAAAATTGATGTTGTAAAATTTGACTACATAGATGAACTTAGAACGTTAAAATTTATTAAAATGACAAAACAAAATTTATGAACTTAGAATGTCAAAATTTATTGAAATGAAAAAAACGATTATTTATTTATTTATTGCTTTCAGGAAGGTGGCGCATGCAGTGCAAGCGTCGTGTCTACGTGTGGGGATGCTGATGTGCCCCCAATTTTTTTAATTTAAAAAAAAATAAATTCAGCAATTGGTCCCATGCTTGATGTGGGTTTGAGACCCAATTGTAATTCTAAAAATTATAGACTGGTTTCTGAAATATTCTTGATTTTAGGTATAATTAAATTAATTTTCAGATAGTTAAAAATATTTTTTTATATATTTTGTAATTGAAATAAATTTGTAAAAATCATCAAAAATATTTTTAACGTGATTAAATTCGGAAGTTTTTTTTATAAAATAAAAATATTTAGTAAATGATATTTTTCAAGTGGGAGTTAATTTTTATGATACTCTAGAATTTTGAAAATTGAAAAATATTTTGAACGTATTTAAATACCACATTTTTTCTACGTTCATGAGTGGTATCGATCTTGATTAGGTTATGTGATCTATTGAGTGAGAGTTCTAAGGTTAAAAGAATCAAGCACTTATGATTTTGCACTATGAGATTAATTTTGTAATAATGAAATATTAGGTTAATTGATGATTATTGAGAACTTAGTCAACTTTCGACTTTGTGTCTAGTGTTAATTATCATAGAACTTAATTTGCGTGTGTACATAAATGGACATTTATATGATTGTTTTTAAAGTTTTTGATAGAATATAGCATCTAAGAATATCATAGTCGGCCTTAATAAGGGTGACAAATTGAATAACGATAAATATAACACTTGGAGCCATAAAATTTGGTATGTGCTAGAGGAACAAGTTTGCCTTGAGGGCATTAACCACGTAATGAAAGACAGAGTGATAGGTCAAATTGTTCAACAGAGAAGGGATTAGGAAACTACCAACCATGGTAAGTTTGGGTAACACTTGGAGCCATAAATTTTGGTAAGTTTTGTTGTGGATGATCCTATTCACGAGTGTGAGCAGTTCCCAACTGCTCATGACATCTAGGCATATTTGAGAGAGAATATAGTGGTACTAGTGTTACAAAACTTAGACAGTTGACTATTGGGTGACATGTACAAGAAACCTGCTAATCACAACATCACATAGCATGTGAGGACCATGTTCACTATGATTAGAGAGCTGAAGTCGATTGATTACATACTCGCTGATGAGCAGCAAGTTCAGGCTTTGATACGATTTTTTCCTAATAATTGGGAACACCTGAAAATCAATCTGACTTATAATGATAATATCAAAACATTTGCTGATGCTACCTGCCATGTGGAACTAGAGGACGAGTGCCTTGCTGTAGCTAAATCTCTAGAGCAAGCTTTTGTGGCCGAATCTAGTTTTAGAAAAGCTTCAAACTTTAAGCATAAAAAGAAATGGATCAAAGGCGAGAAAGATAAGGGAAAAGAAATTGGACAAGAACCTAAAATTAACAAATTCAAACGCAACAAGAAGGATAAATGGTTTGGAAAAAAGAAAGACAAGAGTAAACTGAAATGCTAAAATTGTCAGGTGCCGAGTTACTTTGCTCGAGAATGCCCTGAGCCAAATAAGCTAGCTCTTGTAAATACTTTCCTTAGTGCTGTTTATGTTTCAAACATTGCTATGCTAACTAAATCTTATCCTGTGTGGATTGTAGACTCAGCAGCAACATACCATGTAATAAGGGATTGAGAAGCGTTTGTGGAGTTCTGTTCAAGTTGAAGGCATCTTATCCTGTAGTATTTGATTTGATAAATGAAGATGAATTTGAGATGACTTTTCGATCCTTATGTTATATTTTCTCATGCGTCCAAGTTAAAGGCATCTTATCACACCTTATTCGGCATCATCCAAATCCACCCGCAAGAGCACGGCTCATGTCATCTTTACCCGTCATAACGAAAATATGGTATTGTGATCTAAAAGAAGGATATCGTATTTCAGAGTTGCCATTGTTGAAAATAAAATCTCGCTCTAATACCAATTTATTACTAAAAACTACAATTTACAATTTACAATATATAAAATATGAACAAGAACACAAAATTTACGTAAAAATCCAAGATGAAAAAAATCACAAGCAGAAGAGAAGAAAATTCACTATATCAAAGATAAGTACAAGAGGTGCGGATACTCTGGATATATATAACGAAAAATTTCAAATCTAAGAAATTAAGTTTGACCCATTTGAAAATTAAGAAACAAAGTTTATTATTTCAAAAACTAGATATTAATTAAATTTTATTTATCAAATAATTAACTAAAAATATATTAAGGTCACAATTCTATACTATTAGTCACAAATTATCGAATTAATTGATCACAAATTATTTCTCGATCACAGATTAGAAATTTTATAGGTCACAAATTATTTGATGGTCACAAATCAAAAATTTTATAGGTCACAATTTATTCATCAGTCACACAGCAAAAAAATTATAAGTCACAATTAAATATATCAATGTTACAATTCTATATAGTTTGGTTACAAATTCTTGAATTAATTGACACAAATTATTTCTCCGTCACAAATCAAAAATTTTATTGATCACAATTTATTTATCAGTCACAAATAAAAATTTTTACAAGTCACAACTCGAATTTTTAGGTCACATTATTTATTGGTCACAATTTACCAATCACATGTTATTTTTGAGTCGCAAGATATTCAAATTAATGGTCACAATCTCAAAAAATTGGTGACAAACCCTCTTAATCCCACTACCATCCCAATCCACTACGGCACCACCACTTCCACCACCTCCAACAACTATCATTTTCAACTTCAAAATCACCTCACCACCACAACCACTACTACCAACAAAACTGTCACCACCCAAAAAATACCAACAAATCAAATCTACAACAAAAGCCGCACCAACACCGACACTGCAACGACCACCATCGCGACCACAACCAGCAACCACCACTGAAGTTTTGCACCAACTATAGATTTTCACCATTAACAACATAACATTGAAGATCGCCACCACCACGACCACCGCACCACTACCACAAATTGCAAACATAACCAACAAAACCCACTCCAAAAAACAACCAGCACCGCCAACTTTACCACCACTTCAGAGCACTGCCACACACCACCACCACCAATTGCAGACAACCAACAAAACTCAACCCAAATTTTTCGGCACCAGATCGTGACCAAATTTTCCCGATATCACAACCAATAAAACTCTGACACCAGATTGCAGTCAAATTTTCCCCAGATTCCCCATCATTCACCGCCACAGCGGTGGTGCTCATGCCACTCGCAGCGGTGATCCACATTGCATAACAATAGCTAATGTAGTGCCGCTCACACAGCAATGCAGTGGCGATGTCGCAATGTGCACAGTAGGCGCTGACCATAGCGTCGTTCATGCCATGGGCAGCTACGACGTACAGTTTACGCCCCGTTCACATCAGGGGCAGTTGCGACGTGTCATCATAGCAACGAAATTTGCAGTGGTCACCGATGAAAGTTTTCGACAATTGGGATAAAGAGATGGAAGAGAGAAAGGAAGATGTTTAGAAAGAGACGTGAATAGGAAAATGATTAAGGTTTTGGATGGGCAGGGGCGGAGCCAGCCTGTTGAAGTAGGGGGTCCCAGAGTTGAAGGGGGTGGGGGGCCCACTGCCCCCGAAAATTTATCTGTTAAAATGAGGGAAGTTGGTATTTTTGATGGAGAAAAAAAACAAAGGAACATAAATTAATGTACGAAGACTTAACAAAAAAATCAAGAAACGTATAAAAGAAAGTACTAATCTTTACTAATTTTGGGCTGGAACTTAGCATATAACTAAAAAAAAA
>CAIGRT010036488.1:0-15000 GCA_903798405.1 Fraxinus platypoda
TTTGAAAATTTGTCAAAAACTGGTAAAACCGGACCGCTTACACCCCTAGGGGCACATTGTAAGAATAATATACTTGCAATGGTAGCATAAGTTTAAAAAAAAAAAAAACCATTGTGAATTAGGTGAAAATTAATATTTCTATGTACGATTAATCGGTGCATCATTGTTAGTTAATATTTAACTAGAAATGGAGACCCTGGACATATCGATTTCGAACTAGTCGTCATCCTCGAACATCGAACACGTGCATGAACGAATTCAATTGTTTATTAAAATAAAGCGTTTTGAGAATTGCTACATGCTGCAAATGTTCACGCGATGCAATTTTTGTTCAGTGCTTCTGATGGGTGAACGTCGAAAGTAAAGAAATTCAATAAAATACAGAGGCATCTCTTGTTAGTCTAACACACCACAATCAAATTAACCTTTTTGAACACCAACAAATAAATATCTCACTTATTTACATTATTTTTGTAAATAATTAGTCCACAGGTGAAGAAAGTATTGTTTAATATTTATTTATTTATTTCCGGTCCACGAACCTCACGCCACTCCTATATATGGGGCGCCCGCCTTGCGGACAAGTTGTTATCTGACCTGTCTCGACCAACGGAAGATACGCATTTCTCGTTCTTCTGTCTCTCTCTCTCTCTCTACAATAATTATCTCTCTCTATATACATATATGATTATATACACAATTTTGACAGAAAAGTTTTAGATCTTGGATGAATTGAATGTATATGTGTTGAATTCTTTGTGTGAGTAAATGGTCAGGTGATGGAGCAAAAGCACGTATTGTTGTCGGCATTGAGCGTAGGAGTGGGTGTTGGTGTCGGACTCGGGTTGGTATCGAGTCAGACCGTTAGCAAATGGACCGGAGCTTCGGTGGCGGAGGGTGTAACCGGTCACCAAATTGAACAGGAACTTCTCAGATTGGTTCTTGATGGCAAGAATACCAAGGTCACCTTTGATGACTTCCCTTATTATCTCAGGTATGACGTTTTCTTTTTCCTTTTTTTTTTTTTTTGTAGTTTTGCTTTGATTGAGCAATTTTTCAAAATATTGTCAGAATATGATGGATGTGGGTGTTGATTACGTTGATGACACTGTCAGAATATTGCAAAAGATTCCCGATTCTTACTTTTATATGGAATCATAACCTCTTTTCTTCTTAGCTGAATAATTTTTCTTTTATATTTTTGTCTTTTTTTCAAAGCAATGCAGTTTGCTTTTGCATAATTCTTATAAAAAGTAAGTTCTTTTTCCTGCAATTTTGTGATAGTTGAATTAAGGTGAGCAAAGGCTTTTCTGGTTTTAAGATATTTGTTTTAATGATTTCTTTAGTTTGGGTTTAAGATAAGAATTTGTGTAAATAAGGAGAATTTGATGCAATTTAATATTCTATCGTTGAATTCTTGATCCCATTACTTGTTAAGCGCTGAAGGATACGAAAATGGCAATATCTACAACTAGTTTCTTTCTCACACTATTTGTTAATCCATCTGGTTAGGAACTTATACGATTGAAAGGAGAGTACTTTGTCACATATTCTTTAGCCATTTTGCTATCTCATGTTGTCAAATTTTATCAATTCTTGATGCTCCCTCTTTTAATGGGTTTACCAGCGAGCGAACAAGGGTGTTATTAACAAGTGCTGCGTATGTTCATCTAAAGGAATTAGATGTCTCTAAGCATACTCGAACTCTATCACCTGCAAGTCGGGCTATATTGCTCTCAGGTCCTGCTGGTATGGTAACTCTTCTTACGTTACTAACCTCTATATGAAATTAAATTTTAATTAGTCAATCTTTATTTATTTTCTTTTTCTAGAACTTTACCAACAAATGCTTGCAAAAGCTCTGGCACATCAGTTTGAAGCAAAGTTGCTAATGCTAGATATAATTGACTTTTCACTCAAGGTACTGTGTTGGATGTCATTATCTCCTATTGCCAATTCTTCCTAAATCTTTATACTAATATATTTTCTTCTTCATATTATTTGGTCCATCATCGACAGATGCAGAGCAAGTATGGAAGTGCCAAAAAACAGCCTGTAAGCACCATTTCCATATACTCAGGAAGGATGTGTTTCATTTTACTGTTCATTTATATTAACAATGTGTTTGGCACCCATTTTTGGGAAATTATACAATTGAGTGATTGATGGAAGAATGTGTGGTTGAAAAGTAATGAAAAGTTTTAGATTTGTATGTAATATTATTTTATTTGGAGAATGTGCGGTTGTAATTAAGAAAGAGAATTTTTTTTAAAAAATTAATGGATGCCAAACACCCTCTAAGTGACTTAATTAGGCCCATTAAAATATAGTTTCACTATATCCTGATTTCATTGATCAAAGAATGGTAAGCATGCATGCTATATGCTGTCAAAATTAATCTTTAAAACACATACCACACTCTTATCCGTTTCCATGAAACTCAAAAGGACCAACTACGTGAAAAGTACACTAACGCATATTATTTCCATTTCAGTCCATCAAGAGATCCATCTCAGAAGTGACATTGGAACGAATGTCCAGTTTGATTGGTTCCTTCTCAATTCTTCCACCTAGAGAGGATAGAGGTACAAGAACAAGGCATGATATGCATATTTGAAGATCATGAATGCATGCTTTACAGCCTTCTGTTGTTTTGAGTTGATTTGCATTTTGTGTTTGTAATAAGAGTAATGTTATTTATCATTATAATGATGGAACATCGGTGATGTGACAATTTAAGTGGAATAATGGGAGAGGACAGTTCAATTTTCATGAGAGGGGGATTGAACTGTCCTGTCCCATTGAACTGTCCTGTCTCATTATTCTACTTAAGTTGTCACATCACCGATATTCCATCATTATAATGATAGATAATATTACTCTTTGTAATATAGTGGAAGAGTGGCAGAATATGGAGGTATAAATGCATTATCCTATTTAAGTATTTAACAAGATAAATGAATATTAATGGTCTAAGAACTGCTTTAGGGAGTTGGCATGATTGTATGATGCCTGCCTCTTTTTTATTCTTTTATCCTTTATAAGTGCGTTTGGACCTTATAGGACGAATGACACATTATTCAATCTTTCAATTTGTAGATCTGAACTTCAATTTGTAGATCTGAACTTGGTGTTGTTCCATTCATGCTTCAAAGAGATATGTTGTTAGATATGTTGTTATTTGTCTTCAGGATGTAGAGAATCAGGCAAATGGCAGTATTAAGTTATTTGAATTGCTGACCAACTTTTAGCATAATAAATATTTTAATGTGCAGGCACATTCTTTTTTTTCTTGTATGTATTTAAATTTCTGTATATTTCAGCTTATACGTTTTTTTTTTTTTTTTCACGAAGGTGAATATTTGAGGCAAAGCACTGGATTGGATGCTAAAGCAAGGTATGCTTAGCTTAAATTTAACATACAACATCCAATATTGGTCAAATGCATATATTACCCTATATTCTGCTCATTGCAGGAGTATGGAAGGAGTCGGCAACCCTCTAAAGCATCGCAGAACTGCCTCTGTCTCTTCTGATATGAGTAGCATTAGTGCTCAGTCAGCTTCTTCAAATCTAGGTATGTATGATATGTCTGTCTAATTACAACTTGAAGCATATGGTCCAACTGGATTAGTTGCAACATGTCTAGTTACAAGCTTGAAGCATGCTGTCCAAAGAGTGGTGTAATCACTGCTGTAAGTTTCTGGTCCAAAGTATATATCACATTGCAGCTGGAATTAATTAGTCAATTTATTCAATATTTTGGTCAAGAGTTTTTTGAGAATAAAAGCCTAGTCAAAAACCAGCCTATTAGATAGAAACACCTGAACTGGTTCTAATAATACTCCGTTCTTATAAAAAAAATCTATGACATATATTTAATTGATTCCGCTGATCAAAAGGCCTACATCCACCACTGTTATTACTATGTTACATTCTGACAAAGGCTAATCATTTTTTACAACAATTTTAATATTGAATTTGTATGGTTTGTTGATTGTTTTTTACAACAAAAAAATTGATTTTGTTTACCTTTTTGATCTTTGCTGTGACTTTGTAGCTCCTTCAAGGCGCAATAACGCTTTATATTTTGATGAGAAAGTTCTTTTACAGGCACTTTATAAGGTATTGTTTGAATTCTTGTATCTTATTTTGATTATTCTCTCTTGGACACTATTCGATGGTGCATATAGTCTGAAAATACTAGTTCGGGTTTTGACAATTTCTTCAGTCATTTTTATTAAAGTTGCTATTACTCATTAAATTCTATATGGGACATATGTTCACTTGCAGGTGTTGGTTTCTATCTCAGAAACCGGTTGCATCATTCTCTATATCCGAGATGTTGAGAGATTTCTTGCCCAATCCTCGAGACTGTACAGACTATTTGACAGAATGTTGAAGAAATTATCAGGATCAGTTTTGGTACTTGGTTCCCGAATGTTGGACCTGGATGATGAGTATGGGGAAGTGGACGAGAAACTTAGTCTTTTATTTCCTTACAACATTGAGATTAGGCCACCAGAAGATGAAACTCATCTTGTGAGCTGGAAAGCCCAGCTGGAAGAGGATATGAAGAAGATTCAGCTTCAGGATAACAAGAATCACATAGCAGAGGTGCTTGCAGCAAATGATCTTGAGTGTGATGATCTAGGATCAATCTGTCATGCAGACACGCTTGTTCTCAGTAACTACATTGAGGAAATTGTAGTTTCTGCTATATCGTATCATTTGATGAATAACAAGGATCCGGAGTATCGTAATGGGAAGCTTGTTATATCCTCTAAGAGGTGCCATTAGTTACCTTTTTAATGTTCAGGATTCTATTTTCCTTTTCTGTTTGTTACCACTGCTTTGTAGATTTTCTATGCATTTATTTTTCTGGGTGTGGTTCAGTTTGTCCCATGGATTAAGCATATTTAGAGAGGGAAAAGATTGTGGCAAAGACACCTTAAAAATGGAGCACGATGCTGAATCTTCGAAGGTTTGTCGTTTATCTTGCAATCCAGTTTTCAAAAATTGGACTAGTGCTGTGTGAAATATTTCTGGACTTAGTTATGTTTCTTTTTTCATCAATAATAGGATACTGAAGGGAAAGATAATGCTGCTGCAAAACCTGAATCGAAGTCCAAAAAATCATCGTCTGAGAAGAAGAGTGAGGGTGAGAAATCAATTCCTTCAACAAAGACCGATGGTGAGAATCCATCGGCATCAAAACCTCCGGTAAGTTCTATTCTGGTTATTCCTGACAAAATGCGTTTGGAATTTCAAATTTTTATTCCCATGAAAATTTCAGTCTGACTCTCTTACGATCTCAGGAAGTTCCTCCTGACAATGAATTTGAAAAGCGCATAAGGCCAGAGGTTATTCCTCCAAATGAGATTGGAGTGTCATTTGCCGATATTGGTGCCTTGGATGAGACTAAAGAATCACTTCAAGAGCTGGTCATGCTTCCTCTTCGAAGACCAGACCTTTTCAATGGCGGGCTTCTTAAACCTTGCAGAGGCATACTGCTCTTTGGTCCTCCGGGTACTGGGAAAACGATGCTTGCAAAGGCCATTGCCAATGAGGCAGGAGCAAGCTTTATAAATGTCTCAATGTCCACTATCACTTCAAAATGGTTTGGGGAAGATGAAAAGAATGTCCGAGCCCTTTTCACCCTGGCAGCCAAGATTTCTCCTACAATCATTTTTGTGGATGAGGTAGATAGTATGCTCGGGCAACGAACTAGAGTTGGAGAGCACGAAGCAATGAGGAAAATTAAGAACGAATTCATGACAAATTGGGATGGCCTGTTGACAAAACATGGAGAGCGCATTCTGGTTCTGGCAGCAACAAACAGGCCTTTTGATCTTGATGAAGCAATTATTAGGCGATTTGAGCGCAGGTATACTCAAACAATTATCCAAGTGTGTGTTTATTTCTTGACTCCAATCAGACTAGGCAATACTAGGTTCAGACACGCACTTCTATTGACTCGAGTTTCACATCAATGGTGTGAAGCTTGTACATCACTTTAGAATTTGAGGAAATTTTTTTGCTAAGATTCTCTATTGCAATCTTCTCCAAGTCTCCACCATTCCGACTTGTTCCAGATTTTATTCAGAAATTGGAAATTAATAACCAAGTTTCTTGCAATTTATAATTGTGTTCTTAATTATGATCACCTAAAATGCTGACTCTCATTTTTAACTTTTTACAAATCAAAATTTAAATATCTCGAATTTTATGTCAACAATAATCAGTGGCATCTTTATTGTGCTTGTGTGATCATGCGTCATTCAAGAAATACCGAGCTTTAGTTTGTTGGTGAACAGAATAATGGTTGATCTACCTTCCGTGGAGAGCAGAGAAATGATCTTGAAAACCCTTCTGTCGAAAGAAAAAGTAGAAGACCTAGACTTCAAAGAGCTGGCTGCCATTACTGAAGGATATAGTGGAAGTGATCTCAAGGTTTGTGTTTTTCTTGCATTATGCCATGTTACCCTTTGCTTTTGTCATTAGGTGTTGATTCTTGGCATTAACTGTTGGATGCAGAATTTGTGTGTAACAGCGGCTTATCGACCAGTGAGAGAATTGATACAAAAAGAGAAACAAAAAGATAAGGTAAATATTAACATCTGACAATTAGTGAATCTTCTTACAGAACTTTTTGATCATAAAGTCCCATTATCCTGGACATTTCGGAATACCTAGTGCTAATTACTTTGTCTATGTAGGAAAAGAAGCCGAAAGATGAAGATGGGAAGAGCTCTGAAGATGCTTCTGCTTCGAAAGAAGAAGCTAAAGAGGAAAAAATAATTACTTTAAGACCCTTAAACATGGAAGACATCAGGCAGGCAAAGAATCAGGTAATGGGATTTCATTAATTTTTGTTCCTCGTCAATCTTAGTTGGCTTATTGGTTATCATATTTCGCCATTGCCATACACGTTGGATAATCATTATGAGACTGCAAACCTCGTAACTTCAGGAAAAGGTGATTTCCTTTGAATTTTTTCCGGTTCTTAGACAACGTATAACAATGCTCGGCATCTGTGAAACGTCCAGAGAGAGTGGTAATTGTAATTCTATTACATATGCATTGGAAATTTATATTAAAGGGTATTTCATGCTTCTGCAGGTTGCTGCCAGTTTCGCTTCTGAGGGATCCATAATGAGTGAGCTGAAGCAATGGAACGAGCTATATGGAGAAGGAGGTTCAAGAAAGAAACAGCAGCTATCATATTTCCTTTAGTAATGTCTGCCATGAGAACTTGGTGACAGACAGCAAGTGTTCATGAAAAACTGCAAAACACGAAATCACAGAAAACTGTTGGACACGAGACGGTCTCTGTTTCCATGACAGTATCACCAGGTGCCACTGGAGCTTAGGTTGGTTCTCTATCCATAGAACCCACTTTGCTCCTTGGCTTAAATTTCAGTCGTTATGCTTAAATCACTTTTGATTGCATTTGTATATATGATTGTAGAAAAGAGGGAATTCGATCATTTATTTGGAACTGCAAGATAATGTTATACCAGTGGGCTTCCAGAATTTTAATGTTATATATCTTGTATTTGGGCTTCCGAATAGAGGTTTAGAAGCTATGAAGCAATTGATGCGTTTGTTGAAGAATGTAATATTTATTTATTTGTGGTAGCACTGTTGTTGAACGGCATATTGTATATCAATCATGTGTAATGTTAATGCCATTCTAGTTTGTTCATTTGTCTTTGAAAGTACAACTGGTGGGATCGCTAGCGTGTGGCTTTACTTGTCTGCAATATGTCCGTTTGATTATAAGAATGAAATTTGAATGAAAAGAAAATTAATTTCGAGGAATTGAATTGTCTAAAACTTATTTAATTGGGAATTATTAATTAATTATATTTGATTTGGATAATTTTCCACCTAAAAAATATTGAAATTTTGGATTTTTTGGTGTTCGTTTGACTTTGTTTTCCATGAAAATTGTTCATTAAAGGGATATAATTTCTTGCAATTGGAGATAGAGTTTGTTTCAATAGTAAAAAAAAATTGCCTAGAAAACCAAAAACCACCACTCATGGAAAAAACTTTTCCTCAAAAATCAAGAAAACGTGAGCATGTGAGTGAAAGATGGAAAATTAATTCTATAGAAAATTTGAGCAATCAAACATGCAAAAGTGTGGAAACTGAAATTTAATTTCCATCTTTCATGGAATTGAAATGCAATCAAACAGGGCCTAAGTACATGTCGAAGAGATTTGGCTCTAGCGACTTGTTTGGGAAGATGAACTCTTCAGTATAGTTTACAAGATAAAGTAACATATCAAAACCGGAAGCTTACCCTTTATAGTGTCCAATATAGCTTACCAAACATACCCTAAAAGTGTCTACTATGGAAATGAAGAGGATGCGAGTTCTATAATTCCTACTATAACTTCGTAAATACTAGTCTTATATCCAGAGTAAGCCAAACTGACAACTAAGAAGTTGTAAGTATATGCTTTCCAGCAAGTATTTTACATGCCTTCAACACTTCCAACTTCATTAATATCGGAATCACTTAGATCTTCCAGTTGAGGATAAAGGAGGCACGATAAAATTGTGTTTGTAACAAGTGATAATTACTATCCGCACTAATAGAAGATAGTTCATGCAATAATGTGACATTTAGTGGCAATATAAACTCAAAAATTTCCTCACAAATATCATATTCGATTAAATTAAGAATTTAAACGTGGTTAAACAAACCAGTAAACATGGGCTTCCTATCATATCTGAGACTCGACAACAAAATGGAAAATCACAGCTACCAAGCGTTGCAGTAAACCTAATAAGACCCCACCTCGTTGAGTCTAGGCCAGCTTCTTGTCTTTCAGCGGGCCTCTTGGAATTTTACTCAAAACCTTTTCATTGAACACAGCATATTGTTTCTTTATCTCTGCTTCGGCTTTCTCAGCAAATGCATCAACTTGGTCCTCATATTTCTCGTAAAGTACTGGTACTGTGTGCAACAAAAGAAAACCTGTTTTGCAGGAGGCAAGGTAAAATAGGAGTCCCGCGAAAACCGAATTGGGAAACGCCAACAACAGATTTAAAATGCTAGAATAAGATAATTAAGGTAACTACTAACTACGCAATAAATCTTTTATGCTAGTGCAAGAACAGAAGTGGACGCTTACCTATATAGAACAAGGTGAGGAAGTTGTAGCAGCTTCCCAGGACTGAAAGGACCCACAGACCAGCAATTACCTAAGAACCAAAATGCAATATTCTTATGAGCACAAATCCTATATCCTTGACTAATGTGGCACAGAATAATTGTCATATTTTTCCTTTTTGCCAACATCAATCTGAGGGACTGAATCAGCAGAAATGATATTACAGGAAAGCAAAAGAATTTACATACTGCAAGGAACTTCTTCAGATCTCTCCCAGACGCAATATCTCGGAGGATTGCAAGAGCCCTGTTGAACTCCATCCTAAAGGCAGAAGCAACACCCAGAACAATATCCTCAGGAATGATGACTTCTGGGATTCGAGGTGAAGACCTAATATGTCAATAAAAGAAGGTTAGATTTCAAGCGAACTAATAGGAAAAATAGAAGTGATTTTATAGGCCAATCAGAAAGCATACTTGTTGATAAAGGCAGATGCATTGGACCACAGAAAAAGGATTGCTAGAGCGAGAATTAGGATGTGGCATACTAGAGTGAGTAGATGGTATTCAAGCAATTCAAAAAACACCCAAATCGTGGTGGCAACGCCAAGCACGCCAGCAGAAATTTTCTTGTCCCTCCATAGGAAAATGTCAGCAGCTGCCAAAAATCATCACAGTAAGACAATACATGGGAAAGAAGGTGAAATTGTAACTCTGATTTTAGATTAAATGCGACTAGAATTGTTGACGCCTTCTATTTAATTCCTCAAGCAATGCTCTGATTAGAGTTATCTAGGTTCTAGGACACATCAATAAAAATAGTAATTAAAGACCTGCATTTCTAACCTTCACTTTCTTTCCAATTTTAATTGCATTCCATTATCGATTGTAAATCACTACACACCAACAAATCAATAATACTAAAATATATATGCACATACTAAAAATGTGACACCCAGACTAATTCTAGCACCAATCCCTTCATAAAAAAGTTATCCTCCTGGTTGAGTGTAATCCCTAATTCCACAGCGTTTCTGAGACTGCTAAAGCTACATGTATCACAGAGGTTTGGTAAGATTTCAAAATAAATAATTTATAAACATAAAAAATGCTACACACAATTCCAGATCAGAGATTCCATGCACATTCCAACTATACAGTAGCAATTTAGTTGAAGTTGAATCGACCTTAAATGGATCCCTAGTAAAAATCACATACAATATGATTTATCAAATATACATGGAAAATAAAAAGTACTAACAACAATAATAATGGCACCAGTATATACACACACTAAAAAAATCATACAAGCCATTGCCGCAAATTAAACACTTCAAATCAAAATACTCCGATTCAACATAAATATATTGATGTGCAAATTAATCGATAGAGAGATATATATCATCCGTACGTTTTCCTCCGCCTAGAACCTTGTGCACAGGCTTTTCGCGGCCGAATAGGCGGTAGATCTTGACCTTGACGGCAGCTGCCTTCGCCTTAATGTCCTTTCCGTCGTCTGAATCTGATGAAGACGAATCGGTATCGTGAAACTTCTCCGTGATCTTATCAACAATCGATTCAGCGGCCGATTCGTGTTTTTCGTGCTCAGCGGCGTTATCGGCCATCTCTTCAAATCTCCGATCTCAACAAACACCGATCGGAAATTCTTTCACAAAAGTTCAGTGACTTTTTGAGAGATTTTTACTCTCCTTTTTGCTCGATTAGCAAGTGAAAAGAGGAACAGAAAGAATAGAAGGCATTTGAGTAGTGAGGTAGAGCTGTGGAGGTGTGAGGTTAGAGATTTCCGAGCCTAAGGTTCGTGGGACCCGAGCCAGAGATTCGGAATAACGAAAATTGATGTGGTGGAGGTGCGAGGAAAATAAAGAATAAAGAATTTTTTATCTCTATGAGCATTATTCGAGGTTTAACGGATAGACGTTACTTCTGAGTTCTGACGGAGTTTGAAATTATATTTTTAATAAATATAAATATTTAATAGAGCTTAAATACATTCTGGTCCTTGATGTCTTGTGAAGATCGCCATCGATTTTGCCATAGTTGGGATTCGACTAACCTCGATTTTATAACAAAAACTTCTTAGCCCCCGTTTGATACACATTAAAATTTTCATTCACATTCTTCTATTCATTTTTAACCACATATTCTTCAATAAAATAATATTTTCCATCACATCAATAACTTTTCCTTCTTTTTCAACCACACATTCTTCATCAATTTACTATTCCAAAACATATTCTTCCAAAATAATACAACTCAAACACACCTTGGGAAATCTAGGTAGACCATGTAAAATTGAGCTTTCACCCAAATATATCTAGGTAGGCCATGTAAAATTGAGCTTTCACCCAAATATAATCCCTAGTTGGTTTAGCTAAAAAAAATTGATAAAAATTTAAATTAAAGTTAATAATTTACTTNAAAATTGAGCTTTCACCCAAATATAATCCCTAGTTGGTTTAGCTAAAAAAAATTGATAAAAATTTAAATTAAAGTTAATAATTTACTTTAATCATATATTTTAATGAGACCTACAAATGTTATCCACCTTTCAACTACATATTGCATTAACGTTTATCAAAATTTACTAAATATATTTTTTAACGAAGTCAGGGGCCAGGGCCATAGCTCATCAAGCCATGGCAAGGGTTCTTTAAAGCTAGTGTGTCATGTTCGGTCTCAATGACCCTGATCGTGGAAGTAAGTCACTCACAACCTACTTGAAGTGAACAGTAGACAATTGAGTAAAATCCATTCGCGAAATAATTTGATATATACACAAAATCATTATGGTAAAGATCGTAATGCCAAAGGTTGTGCATACAGGAGACTTCTATCCAACATCACATCTTGTGTATCACTATTAGCATTTATCATACCTTGGAGATCCCTACATATAAAGGCGTGTATTTAAGTTTGAGTCTCTTAGTGATTTTATATATGTACCTTGCATGACCCATTATTATCTGTTGACTTCGAAATTCGATGATCGAGACATAACACTATCAACTTCGTGTAACTATATACTAGTCTTTTTATTTGATCGCCAAAGCCCAAGTTGGTTCCCTGATTGTTTTTCCTTGAACATTAACCTCTTAGTTAAAAATTCAAATGTCGTCGGTCAGTCGATCTTTTAACTTGTCTACTTCTTAGCCTTAGCCTTTTTTGATCATCATCAACACATCTCAAGATTCTTGAGTCGTACTAGTGATGATGGTGGGTCATGCCAAGGCTCAATTCTAACTCATATTTGCTATTAGAGCTCCACGTTTTATCATGTGGCTCTTGCCAACTCCATTCAATTGATTTCTCAACATAAAAGCCTACTCGACTTGAGTGTTTTCGACCTGATTTGATTGGCTCTTTCGACCTGATTTGATTGGCTCTTTCGACCAAGCGACCATCCAAATTTCGACCACTTCAACAATAATCCATGTCATAAGTATCTTTCCTTGTGCAAAAACTTTTATACCTTTTAAAGCACCATAGACTCAATTTAACATAAGCCAAACTACACTACCCAAACAAGTTTAGCTTCAGTTTTCTAATGAGATTCGATAAAGCAACCGGAATTTTTCAAGTTCCATATCACAATCCTAAATTAACAAAAGAAAGAAGAGAGCAGTAAAATCAAGGAGAAGGGCTTATTACCTTTTAATTTAATGAGACTGGCTTTGATTGATAGGGGAGAAAATTGATCTCAAAAATCTCCCTCAGCAGCAGCTTTTGAAGAGCAAAAGAAAAATCCATTCCAGTTCATTCAATTGTTGCAGCATATTCTTGGCTAGTTTTAATAACAAAACAGGACATCCAAAGAATATGCTCTTTGCTCAGCCAAGTCAATCCGAGTTCAGTCAAAACATTGAATTATACACGAGTCTATTATTTGTAGTTAGGTCCAAAAGATAATATTTAAATATCGTTAAATTCATCAATGCCACCCAACTTTATACTTAGTCCTCTTTGGACTCTATTTTATCAAGAAAATACATTTTGAAATAGTAAAAAGTTGAAAAATGTGTGGTTGAAAAATAAGAAATTTTTTTTAATTTGTGTGTAAAATTATTTTATGAGAGAATGTGTGGTTGAAAATGAGTATTGAAAAAATGAATTTTCAGAATAATTAGGCTCAAACAGGGGTTTAGTGTCATCAAAGCAACTCAATTTGATTTTATTTCATTATGATCATCTAATTTCATATAACGTTTCACTGTGACTATCCAACTTCTTTTCACCATTTTCACTAATTTTAAAAGGGGTGAATTTGAAACGGTAATTTTGTATTACATATAAAATAAATTTTTAAAAAACAAAACAAAAATAAAATAAAAACTTTTTTAAAATATAATAAAAACTTATTTTGAAAAAAACGTTACTTAGAAAAATAAAATAAAATAAAAGGTTACTTATAGGTGTAACATCCATTACAATAGATTGATTTGTTTGATTTCAAGAAAAAATTGATTTGTTTGCTTTCAAGAAAACCCATATCTTGAATTCTAATGAATATTTTTCTTGAATTTATAGGTGTAACATCCATGACAATAGATTCAAACGTCAAGAAAGTAACAATAATAGAAACCATAGAACCAATTTTGGTGGCGGAGAAATTGAACAAGCTCAGTCGTACCAAAATACTTACAGTCGATCCCACATAAGAGCCTAAGAAAAAAAAAATGTAGACGTGACAAGAAATTACAATAAACAAGCTTTTTTTTAGAACAAAAATATTTTAAAAGCTTTAAACCTTCAATTTAATGTTTATCTAATAATTATTTTATTCTTCTTTATTATAGGTTTTTGGGGTTATTTCTAAGTTGCGCAGTTTATATTGTGAGTTACATACACATTATTATATTATAATTATGTTATATTAATATGACTTAAAGGTGAGTTACAAGTGATCAGAGCATAAACACATCTAACAACGTACTCCTATTTTTTTATATTCACGTGTACAGTTTGATTAATTATAAAATTGTTACGAAATTATCCAACCGGTTTCGTATATAAATAATTTTTAATATGATGATTTATTATTGACCGTATTTTAACTAAAACTAATCCTAACAAGAACATTTTAAGTATTTTAAGACGATATTTAAATAAATAAATAACTCTCTCTAGTATATAAAGTCCGGCTGTATATTCGTTAATTATAATTACAAATGATTTATATTACAAACTAAAAAAATTGACACTCCAAAATCTGAAAAAACCATTATCCGTTCATTGGGTTCCGATTGAATATGCATTCAATTTTTAAAGGCTAACCAACTAAATCTTATTAGTCGAACCCAGTGTATTAACATTGGGATTTTTCACATCTTGTCAATTATTTCGCTCGTTATGACACAATAGTAGTAATAATAAATAGTAAACAAAGAAAATGAGAATGACATGATGAGTAGCACAAGTCCTTGTTCGAGCATCAATTTTTGGGGTTAATAAATTTTGGAATGGTGATATTTTGAATAATTTGCGGTTAAAAAGTATGGAAAAACTTTGGGTTTACATACATAGTATTTTTTTTGTGTGAACGTGTAATTGAAAACGAGTTTTGAAAAAAATGAATTTTGGGAGAATGAGGATCAAACCCCTGGGTTAAGTAAATAAAGTATCACAATATCATAAAAATATTTTCTTATATTTTATATTTACTAGTGACAATTAAGTCCAAAAGACATATTTCTCTAGTAGAAGTAGGCTTCCAAGTTGAGTTCAGCAAGTCGAAAACATATCCCGTCTTTCATTCTTGAATAAATACCATAGACGTCCCCCTCCAACAAAACTAATAGCCAGATGTCGTTGTTTAAAGTTAGTTACTATCTCTGTGCTTCATACCTGTTTGTGTT
>CAIGRT010036495.1:0-12386 GCA_903798405.1 Fraxinus platypoda
TAAATAATTTTTTAAAAATTAAATTAATATTTACGGTATTCATAAGCATGCCGTAAATTGTACTTTTTGCGGTGTGCAACAGAGTGCATAAGCATGCCTTAAATAACATTTTTTACGGCGTTCAATAGAACGTCGTAAAAAGTGAGATACTTTTTACGGCATGCAGCTGAACACCGTAAAAAGTCATTTACGGCGTTCTATAGATGGCGTACTCTGCACGCCGTAAAAGGTAAATCACTTTTTACGGGATGGCTTTATATGGCATGCGACCGCACGTCGTAAAGAGGTTTTTACGGCATGCATTGCACGCCGTAAAAAGTATATTATGTTGTAGTGATGGTGTTGATCCTCCATAGGCATAGCGAAAACGCAAGTAGCATGGAAATTACAAGTGTAGGAAGGATTGAAGTAGTCAACAAACTGACTTTAAGTGGGAGAAATGTTGGCTATTAAAACCATTTTTGTTGACCGAAGGATTCATGCATTAATGCTAAAGAAGAGAGAAACATGCCTTGCAATTAATGTAAAGTGTGAAAATTGGTTGTTTCTCATGCAGCAGTAAAATATGTATAGGAAATGCACAGCCAAGTTTGCACGTTTTTATTGAAATTTTGGCACTGCAATAAATGAGGTAGGTGGTCAAATTCACTATAAATAGAGCTGCAGCTGAAAAGGAAAATGCAACAATCCGTAGAGAGGAATTGAAATAGTAGAGAGTATTTTTTTTTTCTTGAATATTTCCTACTTAGTTTCTCCTGTTACAAGAGAAATAAATTATTGTTATCTCCTTGTAATTAGAGTGTTATTGTGATTCTCCTACTATAGTAAAATACTCCTATATTTGCTCGTGGATGTAGCCTAAATGTCATAGCCAAAACATTTTCTCGGCAAGGCCACATCACCGCTTATCTGAACTTACCATCTAGTTGTATAAATCTTTTTTGGACATTAATGTTGATAAAATCAAAAAATTATCACTATCTTCATGTAAAATAAAAGAGAAAAGATGCTGGACTGCAGTTAAAGCACTTGTGAATCATAAAACTCAGTATTTTTTCCTTGCATTTTTTTCTCCTAAACATATATCTTTGAATTGTATCATTGGTAATTTGGTACGGATTTGTTTACATGGAATACATAAATTTCTCTCTTTAGAACATCTAATTGAAATGCTAGTTTACTCACACACTAAGTTATTACTCATACACTAAGAAATATACAACTACGTGCATACATAGTGACTGGAATTTTATCTGGATCCAAGGTAGCTGTCCTGTCAACTATTGGAATAAGTAGAGAAGCACGTTAAATCTTTATAAGTACATTTTTACATACTTATTTTACTGTCAAAATATGGAATATTGTTGATTAATATGTTGAAATATAGTTTAATTTTATGTAATTTACGTTTTGCAGTACAACGTGATGAATGTAGTGGGAATAAGGAGAAACAAGTAAAAAAGGACCAAATTGAAGAAAATGAAAGTTCAGGGACCAAATTACAAATATCCAAAAATGACTCGAAAGGCAAAAGGAAGATATGAAGATGATGGTGTCAAATTAGGCTAAGAAATTAAGCATGGGAAGAAGAGGAAATAGAAAAAGAAGTCACAAAATGAGGAACGGAGTTTGAGGACCAAAACGCAAAAAGTGGAAAATGAAATAAGCTATACGGTCGCATAGCCTATTTCCTATGCGGTCGCATGATGCCCTTAAGAGAATCTAGGACCCAGTTTGGTTGTTCTATGCGATCGCAACTCTCATTACTATGCGGTCGCATTCAATTTCCTAATTTACGTCAAACTCTTATGGAAACCAACATTTTTCACAATATTTCAAACCTAGAACGTACCATAACGAGGGTAGACGTCTCTATACATATTTTTCTCTAATTTTTTGCTCAAGAATCTCGATCAAGAACTAAAAACCTTGGTGAAGTTAGGTAGGAACTCTATTCGAATTGGTGATTTCTCATCTTTTTATTCATGTAGTTCGATTTTTCATTGTCAAACAATTTTAGAATTTAGATTTTCTTTTCATAAATATTTTGGGATTGGTTTAATCTTTACTAGATTTTTCATGGATTTAGTTATGCTTTTTCCATTGAAGAATTAAACTATTTGCTAAGTTTCAATTTCAATTTTACTTTATTGGCGGATTGATTACTGCCTTATGTTTGATGTATATAGTTAATTTTCGATCTTATTTCAATGAAAATAGTGCATGTGTTATAGGAAGTTTAGATTCTAGTATTACAATTGAATTAAAGTGAATTGTAACGTTATATCTTCCGATTAGAGAGTTGTGATGAAGGCATCTAATTTAGTTATAAAAATAAATAATTGATGAGATTGATCCAATTCAATTGAGTGAATTCCGATACTTCACTATTTCAAAACGTTGATTTTTATTTCATTATTTCAAACATTGAATTATTAATTTTATTCGAACAACAAATTCCACTTCACAAACGAGAAAGCATCATTTTTTTTTATCATTTGAGCATTCATTCCATCTCCATGTGGAATTGACGCCCCAAAGCCGTGCTACAACTACCGCGTTATTCTTCGGGCATAATCAAATTTTGGCGCCATTGCCGAGGAGACGGTACAAAATACCAAGGAATCGACTGAAAATGGTGATATCGTTCCTTTATTACTCTTTAGTTAATTTAATTTTCTTATTTGTTAACTTTTTATTCTCATATAGTTTAGTTTTCGTGTTTTATGAGCAGGGATCAAAGCAGTTTTCGTGTTTTATGAGCAGGGATTGAAGAGAGCAAGGAAGCTCTACCAAAGGAGTTTTTCTGGTGTTTGAATCACTTTCTAACCCTATATTTGATACTACATCTATTTCCATGAACACGACACTACACAACACTATGACTGATAGTGAATAAGACGATGCGCCTTAGAGGACTTTACATGGTTATCTTCACCCCACACGCACATCCACACCATCAAACATCATGTTTCCGCCTAATATGCCACGTATGGAACTTAAACCGGGACTGATTCAACTTCTTCCCACTTTTCATGAACTTGAAAACGAAAATCCATATGTGCATATTAGGAAATTTGAGGAGGTGGTCACAACCTTCCACAATGAACATGGTACAACGGACGCAGCTAGGCTAATTTTTTTTCCATTTTCACTTAAAGAACGAGCAAAAAGCTGGTTGTATTCGTTGAGACCACNAACTTCTTCCCACTTTTCATGAACTTGAAAACGAAAATCCATATGTGCATATTAGGAAATTTGAGGAGGTGGTCACAACCTTCCACAATGAACATGGTACAACGGACGCAGCTAGGCTAATTTTTTTTCCATTTTCACTTAAAGAACGAGCAAAAAGCTGGTTGTATTCGTTGAGACCACGGTCGATTGGCACTTGGGCTGAAATGACTCAAGCATTCTTTAATAAATATTTTTCCCACCATAAAATTAGTGCCCTTAAGAACCAAATCTCATCATTCACTCAAAAGGATAGCGAGACTTTATACCAAGCTTGCGAAATATATAAAGAATTGCAAGCCCTTTGCCCCCACCACATTATGAGAGTTGGTGTATCGTGAGCTATTTCTATAAGGAATTAACACCTAGGGAGCATCAATTCGTAGAGATGACGTGTAATGGTAAATTTTTACAAAAAGATCCTGATGAGGTTATAGAATATCTAGATGACCTAGCGAAAAAAGCTCATACTTGGATTGGACCCAGCGCCACTGAGGTCACGAACCACAGAAAATCCCACTAGCACAGGTATCTATCATTTTAGGGAGGTGGATAGCCTTAGAGCCAAAGTAGAGACCCTCACTAGAGAACTAGAGACCCTACGTGCTAAGGACTCGAAATCTACACAGAATGTATCCCGTGTTGAGCCTCTAGGACCCTGTTTTGTGTGTGGTGGAACTAATCATCTAGTGCAAGAATGTAGTATTTTTGCTAACATGAGGAGGGTTTATGATGAACACTGTAACACCTTAGGCACATACAACCCTGGGTGGCGGAATCATCCCAATTTCAGCTGGAAATTTGAAAACCAGCAACCTGTCCAGCCACCTAGAACTTTTAATACACTTATATCAGCCCACAACTTCTAGGAGCTCTTTAGAAGTCACCTTACATGCTTTTATAGAGGCGCAAGGTAAGATAAATCAAAAGTTTGAGACTATGATCAGTCAGGTAGTTGAGGAAAACAGAGAGATAAAGAATCATATGTCTAAACTAACTAACACCTTATATGCATGAGAGCGTGGAAAATTTTCCGCTCAGCCTCAACCAAATCCTAAGGGGCAACACATGGCACAAACCTGAGGATCGAAAGAAAATAATCTTAAGGAAGTGAATGCCATAACCACTAGATCAGGGAAAGTCATAGAACCAATCCCCAAGCCTAGGAAAACTGAAAAGGAGTCTAGTGAGAGTAACCCTAGTGGGGAAGTGGTAGAAAGCCAGGTTAAAGTGCCTTTACCTCAAGCTCTTAAGCCTGCACCGAAATCTGCTAGTCAATATAGTGAAATCCTAGAACACCTCAAGTAAATAAAAATCAATATGCCTATCTTGCATGTGATTTCTCAGGTTTCTACATATGCTAAAGTCCTTAAGGACTTGTATACTGTGAAGAGAAAACACCGTGTCAAGAAAATAACTTTCTTGAGTGAGCAAGTGAGTACGGTGATCGAGCAAAGGATCCCACAAACTATAAGGACCCTGGTTGTCCCACCATGTCTTGTGTTATTGGAAACCGTGAGTTTGGACAAGCTCTTCTTGATTTAGGGGCAAGTGTAAATCTTATGTCTTATGCAATTTACTTGTTTTTAAGCTTAGGTGAGATAAAACCGACTACTGTGGCTTACAATTAGCTGATAGGTCTACCATTAGGCCTAGGGGGGTTGTTGATGATGTATTGGTTCAAATTGACAAATTTTACTATCCTGTGGACTTCTTGATTTTGGATGTAAAGGTTGATTCTAAAATTCCCATTATTCTTGGTAGACCTTTTCTGGCTATAGCTAATGCCCTTATAAATTGCAGAAATGATCTAATGAAGCTTTCTTTGGGAACATGACTTTAGAAGTCAATATTTTTCACATCACAAAGCAGCTACTAGAGGATGATGAGTGTCATCAAACATTCATGATTGACACACTCACTCAGGAGCAAACACCGACTTTGACCCTCTGAACTCATTTAACTTAAATTCTGAAATCCCAGCTGGTTTTGATGATGAGGAGTATACTAACATTTGTGCTGTGTTTGTAAAACTGTAGGATTACGGAGCATCACTATGGCAACCCAAGTTCAAAGAGTTGCCAGAAAGGACCGGAGGACAGAAGCCTTCAACCATTGAGAGTCTTAAACCAGAATTGAAACCTTTGCCTCCAGGACTAAAACATGAATTTCTTGGATCAGGTGATACCTTTCCTGTAATTATTTCTTCAGAATTGAATGCATTGCAATGTAAGTAACTGTTGAACATTCTGAATGAGCATCGTTCTACATTAGGCTAGACCATAGCTGACATTAAAGGTAGCCCTTTAATTTACTCACATACGATTCATTTAGAAGAATGAACTAATCCTAGGAGAGAGCCACAACGTAGGCTAAACCCCACAATGAAAGATGTAGTGAAAAATGACGTACTTAAATTGTTAGATGTAGGTATCATTTATCTTATCGCGGACAGTAAATGGGTTAGTCCTACACATGTAGTTCCTAAAAAGTCAGGAGTTACGGTAGTGAAAAATGAATTGGGTGAAATGATTCCCACAAAAACAGTGACTGATTGGCGCATGTGCATAGATTATAAAAAACTAAATACTTCCACCTATAAGGATCATTTTCCCCTCTCCTTTCTAGACCAAATCTTGGAGCGTATGGCTGGCCATCTTTTTTACTATTTTTTGATGGCTACTCTGGTACTATCAAATTGAAATTGCATTAGAAGACCAGGAAAAGACCACATTTACTTGCCCTTTTGGCACTTATGCCTTTCGTAGGATGCCATTTGGACTTTGTAATGCTCCTGCCACATTCTAAAGATGCATGACTAGTATATTTAGTGACATGGTAGAGGATTGCATGGAAGTGTTCATGGAGGACCTGACTGTGTTTGGAACTTTTTTTGATGCATGTCTGTTAAATTTGAAGAGAATTTTAACACGATATGAGGAAAAAGGCTTAGTTTTAAATTGGAAAAAGTGTCATTTCATGGTACCTTCGGGAATTGTCTTAGGGCATGTGATTTCTTCTAGAAGAATAGAGGTTGACAAGTCTAAAATTGAACTAATCTCTAAATTGCCCATACCTAAGACAATAAAAGTGTTAGATCATGTTTAGGCCATGCAGGTTTCTATAGAAGGTTTATACAAAACTTTTCATCTATCTCTAGACCATCGTGTAACCTTCTAAATAAAGATGCCTCTTTTGAGTGAACCCCTGAATGTCAAGATGCATTTAAAACGCTGATTGACAAACTTACTTCAACACCCATCATGCAACCACCTGATTGGACACTACCGTTTGAAATCATGTGTGATGCAAGTGACTATGCAGTAGGTGCAGTTCTTGGGTAACACAGACAAGGTAAGCCTTTTGTGATTTACTATACTAGTAAAACTCTTAACAGTGCTTAAATGAACTATTCCACTACCGAAAAAGAGTTACTAGTTGTAGTCTTTGTGCTTGATAAGTTTAGATCTTATTTGATTGGTTCCCCCATTACAATCTTCACAGATCATCCAGCCCTTAAGTACCTTCTTACAAAGAAGGACGCTAAGACGAGATTATGACGATGGATCTTACTTTTGCAGGAATTTGACATCACTATTAAAGACAATAAGGGAGTGGAAAATGTGGTGGCCGACTACCTATCAAGGCTAACTTTCGAGGATAACGTGATCACATTGCCAATCAGAGATGAATTTACAGATGAGAATTTATTTTCTGTTTCTTCTCTACCATGGTTTGCTCACATTGTGAACTATTTAGTTGTATGTGAGATTCCTAAAGAGTGGAGCGCACAAGAAAAAAGGAAGTTCCTGGTCGAGGTACGTAATTTTTATTGGGATGATCCATGTCTATTTAAATACTGCCCCGACCAAATTTTAAAACGTTGTGTCCCTGATGAGGAAATACCTAGTGTGCTAAATTTTTGTCATACCCAAGCATGCGGAGGCCATTTTTCTATAAAAAAGACTGCTGCAAAAAGTTTACAATGTGGTTTCTACTGGCCTACTTTATTTAAGGACACTAATAATTACTATAGATCTTGTGACATATGCCAAAAATTAGGTGCTTTGTCNGGAGACCACTTTTCTATAAAAAAAAAACTGCTGCAAAATTATACAATGTGGTTTCTACTGGCCTACTTTATTTAAGGACACTAATAATTACTATAGATCTTGTGACATATGCCAAAAATTAGGTGCTTTGTCCCGACGTAACATGATGCCCCTAAATCCCATTTTAGTAATTGAAGTATTTGACTGTTGGTGAATTGATTTCATGAGACCGTTTCTACCCTCTTTTGGTTATTTATATATTATTGTGGCAGTTGATTACATATCTAAATGGGTAGAATCATCAGCTTGTAGGGCTAATGACAATAAAATGGTTGTTAAATTTCTGAAAGAAAATGTTTTGTCTCGATTTAGTACTCCACGTGTTATTATTAGTGATAGAGGCACACATTTTTATAACTGTTCTTTCGAAGCACTCATGAAAAAGTATGGGGTCAATCATAAAATTTCTATTTCTTATCACCCCCAAACTAGTGGACATGTAGAATTGTCTAATTGGGAAATTAAACAAATCTTGGAGAAAACGGTGAACATTAATTGTAAAGATTGGTCTTTAAGATTGAACGATGCACTTTGGGCTTATCGTACGACTTTTAAGACTTCCCTAGGCATGTCACCCTGTAGCCTTATTTTTGGAAAGCCTTGCCATTTATCTGTAGAGCTTGAACATTGAGCCTATTGGGCTATTAAACATTTCAATTTCGATCTAGAAGAAGGCGGTAAGCTTAGAAAATTTCAACTGAATGAGTTGGAAGAATTGAGTAATGACGAGTATGAGAGTTCTAGAATCTACAAGGAGAAAATGAAAGTTTTTCACGATAAAGACATTCTTAGAAAGACATTTGAATAAAATCAAAAAGTGTACTTGTATGATTCTAGACTTCACAAGCACCCAAGAAAACTTCGATCTAGGTGGACTGACTCTTTTGTGATGAAACAAGTTTTCGATAATAGGGCCGTTGAAGTTGAGGATCCTAATGATGGCAGGGTATTTTAAATGAATGGACAACGTTTTAAGATCGTTTATC
Source organism: Fraxinus platypoda (assembly GCA_903798405.1). NCBI lineage: Eukaryota > Viridiplantae > Streptophyta > Magnoliopsida > Lamiales > Oleaceae > Fraxinus > Fraxinus platypoda. The sequence goes on from CAIGRT010036495.1 coordinate 8,333, forward strand.
GACATAGGGTGTCTGCAGTGGAGGATATTCCTCTTGCAGACCATGTTTACCATCATTGATATTCCTCAGGTATGTTTTTCATTTTTCTTTTTGTATATTAGTTTTGTTTTTTTTATGTCTCGTTTTGTTTCTTGTTTCATTTATTTTCTTCCAATTGAGTACTCTTCAGGATAACCATCGTTTCGACCCTATGTGATTTACTTTGGTATTCAGGTGATACTCCTCTTTTTTCCTTTGTAGGCATGTTTAGACCTTGAAGACAATGTCCGGTTTGGTTGGGAGGAGCATAGTTTGTTGTGTATTACATTGCATAAGTCACCATGGAATTTTTTTATTTATTTTACAAAAAAAAAAACCTAAGTGTGTTTTGGTGGTTGTTGGAATGGTACTTAGTTGATTCAGGGTGAAAGTCACGCATTTCGAGGCAAACCGATCAATTTTGAGTTTTCGAGATCAACGTGTGTTTTCAAGTTTAAAAATATTTTTAGAACCAAATTCATGGCATCTACGTACTCCATGTGGTTTAAAATGTGTTTTGACAAGTTTTAGGGATGTTGGAATGTCGAGTTGCAAAGTGGATCGGAAATCGAGTGTTTAGTGCAATTTGACCAAAAACAAACTTTCGAAGAGTTGAATAGGTTTTAAAATTTTTCCATGATGCATATACGCATTATATCTATTTGCACTTGTAGAACACAAATATCGAGGTATCGCGAAAAAAATTCGCATTGCTGGTAGTCTATGCAACCGCATAGACTAACCAGCAATGCTGTCACATGTAGAGCACCAAGGCCTAAATTGGCCATGAAAGTTTGCTCTATGTGACCGCATCACTTTCCTCTATGCGGTCGCATAGAGGAGATTTATACCTAGAAGTTATTTTAAAACACACGCACACGGACTCAAGATACACACATACGGGCACACCCACATTTCTTCACACCCACACACACGACGCCTCTCAACTTTAACACACACAATCAAATCACGTATTCATCTCGACTCTTGCATTCTCCAACATCTAATCTCTCAAGGTATGTTATTTTCTCTTTGCCCTTAAGTTATTGCAAGATATATTTGTACTTGGGAATGACATTGAATGATTGAAAAGGAGTATGGGAATTAGGTAGTGATGGAGTGTTGGATTATGAGATGAATTGAAAAAAAAATTGGGCTTGATTAACACTAATGTTTTGGAACTTTTATGAAAAAAATTCAAGTAACTTCAAAGTGTTTGATGAAATGCCTAGGAGAAAATTGATGTTGAATTAGGGTTCAATTCAAATGTGACGTGATTGCTATGTGTTTTGCCCTGATTTTTCTGTTAAATTCATTGATAAATTCACTTGGAAACACCAACACCCAAATTTGCACACATAGCCATGACATGAGTAGGTGAAAGTCACTTCACGTCACCTACTTCATCCCTCCGTTTTCTAACTCAAACGAAGTCCGTTTGACCTCAAATTTGAACATGTGTTAGATTAATGTACATTCTTTCATATGCCAGGAGATTGCTCAGAAAAAAATTGATTTTTCTCAATGGGGTCCGGTTGTGAACTTGCCTGATCGAACATGATTCTAAATGCAAAATTTTCTTCGTCTGAGTGGATATCGGGTTTATGCTCTACATTTTGAATCTTTATGAAAATACTCATGTTTCATTACACATTTTTCTAAGCATGGCATCGTTACAATGCATAATGTTTTGTTTGGTATATTACTTGAATTATTTGCTTGTAACATAAGTTTAGGAGTTTTCTATGCTCATAATCCATCTATTATCTCCAAGTATTATAGGCTTCATTTATGCATCATAGTTAGCTTACATGTTTTAACTCTCGTTGTATTTGCAGAATGCCTCCTAAGCGCAACCCAAAGGAAAGAAAAAAGTGGCTCTAGATCGAGTACTGCACGAACAAGAGGACCTGAAGGGAGAATACAGAGATTCTTAGATCAAGATGCTAGCACACGATACTCAGATGTTATTGGCCATTAGGCACTGCTCCCAGAACGGTTAGTCAGATTAGAAGATTTTCCCAGATTTGAGATTGTGACTTTGGTGCAAAATTGTGGTTGGGATAAAGTAGTTGAAAGACCTCACCCGGTATATAAAGGCCTAGTTCGCAAATTTTATGCGAACTTCAATAGTGGATAATGGACAAATGGATCATGTTAACTGAGGTAATACATGATTACTACCAATTATCATTGGATAACATAGTTCCCATTCCTGGAGATTTACAATGGAACACAGTTGGAGAAGTATTGCTTGGGCGTGAGAATGCATGGTCATTGCAGACTTCAGTTTGGCATCAGATCGAGCTTACACCGTCCATAGCCATTTTATGGCTATTTATTTGCCATAACATCGAGCCAACTTCACATAGGGCGATATTTAACGATCCAGCGGCCGGTTTCATTTATCGCTTGGTTATAGGGCAGAAGATCGACTTGGCCACTTTTATTTATGAACAAATTCGTTCCAGGGTGTCTGGGGAGATCGACATCGTTAACTGATTTTTCCAAGTTTGATTAGTGGGATATGCAAGAGTGCGGGCATTACTATTCCATCCGGGGAACTTCTCGAGAAACCTAGCCTTTTTATAAAACGCTCTGCTTTGGAGGCTCAGGATCAAGCTAGGGATAAACACAAAGAGAAGCAAGAAAGGGAGCGATTGAGAAAGCAGTAAGCTATACAGGGGTAAGGGGCTAAGGATGCTGAGATGTTTGAGGCACCACCACCACCGGCACCACTGGACGTTGATACACAGTTGTTGAGACAAATGTTTGCTACTATGACCGGTTTTAGTCAGGATATCGAGAGTCTTTAGCAGGCTATGGGTGCTATGGGCATGGATATCCAAACTGTGAGGAATGATATGTTGAGTACCAGGAACTTTACTTCTATTGCCAGTAGAGAGTTATTGGCCGCGAGACGGGAGGTTGAGGTTTTGAATGGACGGCTGAATAACTATATGGGCAGAGTTAATGAGATTCAGTTAAGGGCTAATGAAACTTGGGACCGTTTGGGTAATATCGAGAATGAAGTGCTGGGGCAGTCTCTACACATTTGGAGCATAGAGGTCGAGCTCACCTAGCAGTTTGAGATGATGCGACGATATTCGCAAGACTTCTTCTACCACCAGCTGATGGTGCATTCGGCTCCGATTTCCATCCACCACCTCCATATTGATCATGGGAGTACTCTGAGCCCCTCTTCTTTATCTTATTGTACATTCGTCATGTTCTTTACGTGTGTTTCAGTTTAGCATTTTTGTAATTATCTAAACATTGAGGACCATGTTTCAAATAAGTTTGGGGATGGGTGTTTGCAGTTTTACTACAAGATTTGTTTGTGTGATTGTATACTAAAAAAAAAACAATTTTTTTTTGCAGTTTTTGTTCATTTATTTTCAATGTTTTTTTTATTATTCTATTTATTTGTTTTTTAGCATTAGATTATAGCTTTAGTTTTGTGTGCTTGTGTGGGTTTTATAATCATGCCGGCTATGATGTGACTATTGGAATACGTATCAACTGTGAATAATGAAAACAGTACAGTATTAGATTAGTCAAAAACCTGTTTATGTGAAACTCGACATTTTCTATGTACGTTACTCGTGTTTGGCATCTTGAGTTAGTGATGTGGTTCAGTATTCAGAAAATGGTTGAACATAGCAAGTAAAATCGATTAACCTCTATAGTATTAATCCAAAATCCAATTATAGGGTAGTTTGGAGATAATTGAGCTGCTACATTGATCATTGAGATGAGTAGGGATTTCATACATGAAAATTATCTTGTGTGAATTGTCTAAAACCAATGAGACAAAGATGAGATGAAAGTTTTAAGTTAGATGCTAGTTTTAGGAACTAAATGTCTAAAAGAAAAGGGGCATTGCACTAATCTCTAAGTGTAAAAGCATCTTTTCGAGCCTGTATAACTCGAGTGATTAAGCCTGTGAGAGTGATTTAAAACCTGGTGCCCTATGGTTATCTGATTTGGGAGTCATCGGCCTAAAACTCACTACATGGGTTATATAGAAAGCAAA
>CAIGRT010036503.1:0-26590 GCA_903798405.1 Fraxinus platypoda
ATCTGATTTTTAAAATTTGAAACTTTTTCTTATATTTTTTGAAATGACATGTACTTTAACATGAAATTTTCCCATTTGAAATTCAACAACCCAATCGAATTCAAATTAATGCCAGGAAGTTTCGGACTTTCAGGAACAAATGTGAATAACCAGAAAATGGCCTCAACCAGAGAATGGCTAAAACCAGATGAGACTGCAAAAGAGTTACTCGTAAGAATCCTCGCAGAGCGGCCCTTTTTGCTTTTACCTCCGCCGCTCCACCGTCTGCCCTTCCGCGTTGGTAACGTTGTTGAAATTGTGGGTCCTTCTCCTTCGGCCAAAACCCTTATCCTAATCCAGGTGAACGAATCAAAGGCCGATTCTTTCTCCCCCCCCAAAGCTTCGTAATTGTGAATTGAAATGTAGTATGATTTGTAAAATTTTAGGCTGCAATTAATTGTATTTTGCCTAAGGAGTGGAAGGGCGTGCAATATGGAGGGTTGGGGCGTGCAGTAATGTTTGTTGATTTGGACTGTCGCTTTGATGTGTTAAGGTTTTCTCAATTGCTAAAGCAACGAATAATTGGTACTATTCACATTTAATTTTGCAAATATACTTGTGGTTCAGTAGTATCATTATAAGCAGACCGTAATTATTTGCTTATTTTGTTTTTTTAATCAGGATTAAGAGCCAATGTGGAGGGGAATGAGCATGATAATTTTCATGAGTTGTTTACAGTGTGCATGAGACGGTTCTTGTATATCCGTTGTTACAATAGTCTCGAATTTCTTGCTATTCTTAAGGTGAGAAGATTCTCTCTCTCTTTTTTAAATCTTTACATATTTTACTCTATATAGATTATCTTGTTGCAGTTTTCGGTGGTATTGGTGTTTACTCGGTAAAGAATTGGTAAATGAGTTTGCACTTGATGTAGAGCTGAAAAGTATATTTCATTGCAAGAATGCTAACTAATAACTTGTCATTATTAAATTATCATGGTATAGCATTTGCAATAGGATACCTTTTTTCTTCTTTTGCAAAACCTAATATGAAATCTACAAGCACCTTGTGAGGGGCGGAGCCAAGAATTTTGTTCAGTGCGAGCAATATTTAATCAAGGTCGAACTTTTTGGTCATGAGTTTAATGATATTATGACAACGCTAAAAATGACATAGCAACAATACTAATAAGATGATCATCTTCTTCCTTAGTCCAGGATTAGTGGGAAGTTGTGCAACATCAAAATTCATTTTATTCGGTATCTCCTCATCAACATTTTTTACGAACGATTTTCTTTTAAAGATTCTCTCCATTGGCACTACACACTAAAATAAACCACAAGTGACAATTAAATACTAATTGATAAGAAAATCAGTACTAATTTTTACTAATTGGTAGAATACCAGAAAATCAGCACTAATTGTTTAACTAATTGACAGAAATCAAGATTTCAAGAATCCATCACAATATTACCAAGATTCAACAATCACATAATCAAAATCCCCACTATTAAACAGAAAAATCACATGATCAATAAAGTTTTTGCTGCAAATTTGAGGGCCCAAGGAAATGTGGGTTTTAAGCAAGAAATGAACTTTGAAAATATTCCAAAACGAGGGCAGATTAAAAGAAAATTTTGAATTTCTTGCCGGGGGGGAGAGAGTCAGAAAATGTCACCCGTGCACTTGGAGTAGGCGAAGGAGGAGGAGAAGTGAGTCTAGTGACCGGAGATGGCGAAATTGGTGCTGATGGTGCCCTGAGTGCTGGTACTAAAGGCAAGCAGATAGAGTGGGTAGAGACTGAGAGAGCCGCAGACAAGAGAGAGGGGATGAAATGTCTGGATTTGGGGAACCAGGCTGGGATAATGGGTTATAATTTTGGTTTCTCTTGGGTTTCAACTTTTTCATTTTGGGTTGAGGCAAATTAGTATATGGGCTGGGCTGTAAACAAATGAAAATCCCAACACTGCAAAAAAAAAAAAAAGGGACTGATTCTGGGGCCTGGGCCCAACGTTCAGTGTAGGCTGTGAGTGGCTCCGCCTGCGTCTTGTATACTTTTGCCTACACGACCAGATAGGAAGTCAAAGTGTTTAGGTTGACTGTAGTTATTTACTCATTTCTGCTTGAAGGAGTGGTCTTGGACTGCTGTATAGTCAAGTGTTGTTTGTATATTCAGTCATCAAAAGTCATCTGGCGGTAGAATTTGCTCCTCCAATCATACAAGAAATTTAGTCCTGATACTCGGTATTGTAATCTCATGGAAAGGAAAAGGTTCATTCTCACATTGTTATTCTTATGTTCATGTAGTTTTTGGACTAGTGTGATTTCCTATTTTGAGTCCATGAAACAGAGTTGGAGTTATAATTATATATGAAGGATTTACTATTTACAAGAATCAATTGTTCATTAGAACTAGGGGATTTGAAACTGTATAATAAGGATTTTTGTCTGTTCGACTTCAACTTCTTCTGGATGTGATTTTTACTCCATGTTACATCTTATGGTGATTTCTGGTATCCTAAAACCCACATTTAAATATTAATAAAAATATATAAGGTTTGTTTGAGCCCCATTTTTTGAAAAAAAAAATAAAATAAAATTGTAATAGTTATTTTTTGGAGAATGTGTGATTAAAAAGTAAAGAAAATTTTGGATTGACGTGTAAAATTATTTTATTAGAGAATGTGCGGTTTAAAAATGAGTTTGAGGAAAAATGAATTTTTAAAAAATGGGCTTAAACATGAGCATAGTACTCAATTTATTTCTCATCCAGATTGAAGACAAACCTTCTATTGCTCATTTGTTATTATTTGGACATTACATACTCATTTAATTCCCATTTCTTGCAGACAATGCATTGTCGGCTTCAGAAAGAAAAGGAAACTCAAGCTGGTGGTGTTTATTTGCTTATGATTGACAGGTTTATATGAATTTTAACAATACATACATATATAAACGTGACGTACCCCTATTTTGGTAGCACATCTTCCAGTTACGGCATGGATTATATACCACACTTTTTGATACTATATATTGTTCTTGATCGTGAGACAAAATGGAATCTATCAGCAATGTTTAAAAGGGCAAACTCGGGTACTGAAGCGTTTTATCTTATGAGACGAGGCATAAGCCTCGAGAGAAACCAATAAAATTATTCAAAAGAATGTAGAAGTACACAAACAAGCTTATACTAAACCATATACATTAAAATCTATGAAAAAAATAAAATTGATAGTCTAACTTACAAAATAAATATAAATAATTTATAAAGTTGAAAATATTATGTTATGAAATTAGTAATAACACAAAATTATGATCTACTACTAGAAGTAGAGATAATCTAGAAATCTCCTATATTATCAACACTGGTACAATCTTTAAGAGAATTGTCTATTTGATTCTTATTTCTTATCATCCTCTGGAACAAATTAAAAGCACCCCAAAAAATGTTCTAAAGTTATAAAAAAAATAGCTCAAAAACTTGAGGCTAGAAATAAAAGGTCCAAAAAAGACAACACAAGCAAGCACACACCTCAGCGACCCTGAGGCGTGGCCTTGAAGCTTACGTTTTGAGGCCTCACTTGAGGCGGGTTTCAATGTGTAAGCCTCAAAAAGCATTTTTAAACAATGTCTATCAGAAATATGCGTACTAAAGAATATTTACAGTTTAGGCTTTTTAAGGTGATTTAGTTCTCAGATTGATCGTACAAGTTTTGAGCTTAAAAGATGCAGTTGATAAAAGAAGAAATGTAACTATCTTAAAATCAATCATTCGAGAAATACATTTGCATATGAACAGTTTTCGTGTATTTTTACCCAAATTAGTGCTTCTATGTAAAATCCTAGATTTTGGGAACAAATATGGCTTTAATGTATTGAGCAAATATATGCTGTTACATGTGAAATAATACTGCTTTTAGTAGTTTTATAAATTAATGATGATACTGATAACTATTTGTTGTAAGCTCCTTCACATACAAACTTGTTGCCAGCAGTATTGGAGCTTTTTACTGGATGGATCGTGCTTTGTTGTCATCATCAGGAAGCAACAGCAGGTGATGATTAATGGTGCCTGCTTACTTATTTTTCATTGTGTTGAAAACGAAGATGATGCCAGAAAATTCCAATACCAATTCATTGAAGAAAATACTAGATTATAGGCACAATATAAAATAAATATCTCAAAGACACATGAATAATGTAATTTACAGAGTAAATGAGATTTTATTATAGTATGGAGAAATAAATAATACAAAGATTTGTATTCACAACTTTGTCTAACTTAATCTAAATCATAATGAAGAGCCAACTATATATAGGGAATAAATAAATAAATAGGGAACGCCCAAACCCCTAATAATAGAGTTATAATTAAAGCAGAATGCAATAAAACTCATCAAAATGCGAAAACGGGCCTGCGCTGGAAACACTGCCACTTGAGCGGGCGGCTAGTGGAGCCCTGGCGCTCGAGCGGTAGGCTAGCGCCGGGCAGGCGCCAGCTTCTCTGCTTTTGGCGCTTGAGTGCCAAGCCAGCCCCAGGCTAACAAAAATGCGACGAGAAAACCTCTATTTTATAATTTCAACCTCTTTAAGTCCAACACAAATTTCATTTCTCAATATGGCTTCCAAATAGAACTTCAACTATAATTTGCCAAGTAAAGTTGAATAGGATTCCACAATAGCATTCCAAATAGAATTCTCAATTATCTTCAATAAAGAATTTGAGTCACACCCAAATTCTAACACATTGCCGAGTCAAATTTCTAACTAATGACTTTGAAGACATTGTGATGTAATTAATAAGTATTGATTGCAGGAAGAGCCTTTCTCTTCAATGTGTGGTAGAAACCATGGTTCAGGAGATCCAGAGGCTTCTGTTGGTGCACCCCATGCTTGTGTTAGCTTCCAAGTCAGCTTCCTTTGGGGATAAGCAGTCAACAACTGAAGTGATGAGGTCGGTCGCTTGGATGTCAGTTAATTTTTTTAACGTGGATGCAATTCTTTCAAAATATGAAGAACTATTTGATCGATTGATAAACCAACAAAAACTGGTTGTTTTATGATAAGGCACATAAGGTCTATATCCACAAAATTTTCCTATATGACATGTTATGGCTAGAGAACTATCAGAAAGTGTTTACTTGTACTTCTGCCTCTCCTCTCAACTGTAGCCAACCTGAAATTTATTTTGAACAAGGTGTAGTTTACTGTTGTATTATGCATACTGGAAACTTGAAAGTCAATCCATCAGATCGGTGGGACTCGCTGCCTCCAAATTTTATGATATTGAAGTGTTTGATGTGTACCCTTCACATATTCAAATTTAAGATTCTGAATCCTTAGTCACGATTTACACATGAAAGTATTTTTGGATCATGACTTTGTATAGTGATCATATACCTTGCGAATATCAGTAAATTTGAATAATAAAAAAGAAAAATGTTTATGCTTCATATTAAATTAAATTGTCGATGCATAAATAATAATCCTGACTTCACCGTTCATAATATGATCTGTTTCTGCTGTCACATGCTTACCAACTGAATTTCTTTGGTTGGATTATGATAGGAGTTGCAGACGATGTAATCATCTGGTCGATATTGTTTCATCAAGTTGATTAGTCTTTGACGTCATTATCTGGTTGATATAGCTTCATTGAGTAAATTATTGGTTTTATATTTGATCTCCATGATGTTTTTCTCTGTTTTCCTTGCGTTGTGTTGAAGGAGCAAGCACACCTTCTGTAAATGGTTCAATTTGCTAAATTTAACACTACATCTAGCATTTTGAGAATCCGAATTTGTTATAGTTTGTGGATCTACACTTTAGCATCTCTTGCATACAGAAATCCAGGTAAACGGTCCTCAGTACTGGCCATGGATTTTAAAAGTGGTCCTCACCTATTGCATCGTGAATATATGCCTTCAGTCTGGCAGGTACAAATGATTACAGTTACTATATTGATTTTTAACTGTAAAGCTTACTGCTACAAATGAGAACCTTGAGAATTGTTTTTTGTTGCCAGTCTTTTGTTACACACAGAATACAAATGCGGGCTTCAGGTTTGGATGCAAGGACTGTGCCAAGTATAGTTTCAGTGTTGGTTATTTTCTATTCTTTTATTTATACATATGCTGTTTCTTTGTTCAACAGACTATAATAGCAAGTATCAGAATAATGCCACCTACTTGACAGAATGGCTGTTACCATCTCTCAAGTTTTCAGACAAATTTATCATTAATGATGTGCGGTAATCTTGTCCAAGTACTCGATTAACATAAGAGATTAATATTCTTTTGATAAATTGGTTTTAACTGGAACAGGATAATGGCGTCCTTTATCTTTGAATTGCAGGATGGTCTTTTGGTCATCTTGTGAAGTGCGTGCATGATTTGTAGTGTGGACGAGAGTAACCTGGAATGGATTGTCCGGACAGGATTGTGGATTTTGACTAGGCTTTTTTGAAGAGATTAAGCATCAATGCATAGCCAATATTTGAAAAATCCCAATTGAATTCGGGCTTGCAGCATTTATTTCAGGTGAATAGATTTGTTTTTGGCTGGAGCTGTGAGACGGGGATTAGTGCGGAAATTGAATTACCAAAGGTTGTTCTTCTAGTGAATTTTTGTAACTGGCTGTAGTCTATGCATGCCAATTCCCTTGTGTATATTAACATCATATGTACTTTCTAATGATGTTTTCACTTCTTGCAAATATGTTCTACACTGTCATATCTGCAATCAATCATTTTAGGAATGAAAATTGTTACAGATAGACCTCAAAGGGTGTAGTCAATTGAAAAGTGGTTATCTAGTTGAAAAATATTGTTCGTTATTGGATGTTGACTCTTGTAAAGGGTGTGTCACAATTTTCTTACCGTTTGGAGGAAAGATGGGGCCCAGCTGTGAGATGGCCGGTCAATTTCTGCGGCTACAAGTGGGTTTCCAACGGTTGGAATTTTGATGTCTAGCGCCACCAGACAAACCCAAAGATTGTAATTGAATTTTACAAGATTGGCTTGTGAATTATAGTTAAATTTTGAAAGTACATTTTTTTTACTTTTAATCCTAAAAGTTGAAAGGTACTGGATTGAAAAAATGAAATGTTAATCTAATTAAACAAGGCAGAGTTATTCAATTGAAATCAAATTAAAGCATAATTATCGGATTAAAAAAATTGAAATATAGTGAAATTTCGAATTAAGCTTGTTTGCCAAAAGGGGTTTGACACCCTTCTTGAAATACGCTCACGTGGGGGGTGGGACCCTTGAGGAGTTCATGTGCAATAAAAAATTGGCAACCCTCCCAATGCGAGTACCTCTTTTAGCAACATAGCAAGATTGTTCTTTCCCACACTAGACTGAAGTACAGTCAATACTAACCAATTGGATTTAGAGAGTGTTTGATGGAGATTAAAATTATATTTTTAATAGATTGTGATAGAAGTTTTTGAAATGTGTGATTGAAAAGCTGTAGACTCATGAAAGATGTGGTTAATATTGATTGTTTGACTTTGACTTAGATTAAAATCTGATTTTAATCAGAAACAAACGTGGCCTTAGTTAAACACACGACTATATAAAGGTACATATGTACATAAATCGTGTGTTGCTTGTTTATCATTTTCTCCTCTCAGGAAGTCTGCCATTTCCGTTTTCACTTTTAAATCCAAATCCAAATCCCTCAATCTCTATTCCAATTATTACGATCAATTGCTACTCGAATAGTCAATAGTGTAAAACCAATTACAATGCCTCCATCGATCCGTTTATTCCCCGTATTGCCGTTCCTATTATCGTTATTATTAACAATTTCTCCAACGATCAGTGCATCGGAAAATCCGTTCAAGGTAGATGGCAAAGTGTTGGAGCTGGACGAATCAAATTTTGATGCCGCGATTTCATCCTTCGACTATATTTTCGTTGATTTCTACGCCCCTTGGTGTGGCCACTGCAAGCGTCTCGCTCCAGAGGTTAATTTTTTTTTTTTTTCATTTTTTAAATTATTTTTTGGCATCCTCTAGAGATTAGATGAATTTTGAGAGTGTTACTTTATACTGGTATAAGTGGTTATGTATAGAAAACAAGGAAAAAGCAAAAAAAGATGGAGTCTTTATCTGAAGTCAGTGACAAGTTAATATATACTGAATGGTAATTTTAGTGAAATGGGAGAAAATATATTCCAATTGCTGATACATGTTCAAGGGAATCGGCAAGTTAGCGGTGATCCTTCCCTGTACCATGATATGGTTAGCATATCTCGTCAATGCTCCTAGCTGTTTTACTTTGAATAGGTTTTGCCTAGATCAACCAAGGAATTCTTGCCATGCTGGTCCGATTGAAGTAAAGAAGAGAGGAATTATATTGATTCAGGGAGATAGATGGGTAATAGCTTTTTGTGATATCCGTTGGTAGAAAGAAGTATGGAGCTCTCTGAAGGTTTAGATATTCATGTTATAGATTAAGGATTGTGTGATTTATTTGGCCTTCTCTACTTGTATATTGGTTTTCACACTCTTCTGGGATACTTCTTCTTTAAAATGGGTAGTTATGCATTAAGATATTTTGTATAGAACAAAAAGAAAGCTACTGAAAATGCTTTCAAATTATGCTTTAAGAGTTTTTCAAGTAAGGTGTGTAACGAATCCATTCTTGAACAATCATTTTATTAAAACGTAAAAGTTTTCAAAAGAAAGAGAAAATTAAGAACAACATATTTATATATAAAAAAAAAAAACTCATCATAATTATTGGACCCAAACTGATTCTTGGACTAAAGGTTTTATATAGTATTAGGCTATTTAGATAATAAAGCCCAACTAAATAAACTAAAAAATGCACTCTTATAAGGGAAAATTAAGCACAATACTCTAAAAAATTAACTAATTTGATTAATACCATATTAACTAATTAAATCATATAATTAGCGTAATTAATACGTTCTAGAATTACAAAACCACCCAAAACCCGAATCAGTAGTTCCTATTCCAGGCAAATCCCAAAGAGAGACCCTCATCACCTACTACTCCAATTCTTCTCACCACCGTCTCGATCGATTCCACTAGTTTTTTCCTCTTGCACCGGGTTTTTTACTTTTCAAGTTTCCAAGCAAATTCCTTTGAATTAGTTACTCCAATTGGTGGCTGATCAATGTCATCAGAGTATTTCAAATTGTAGTCTGCTCAAAAAGGCCATATACACAACCTCATCTAGGAATTCTGCACATTCCATGGACTTTTGGTTTGGTCGTCCACGAGTTTGCTACTATAAATAATCGAAATATGGGATTTTGAAAGGCTTTTACGTAGTAGTTGCTTTTTTCTTTTGTAGAACTCTGATGTTGTTTATTTATTTGATAAGTTTTGTAAATGAATTTCTGTGATATATATGAACTTCAACTGGGCAATCCTGCAGATGTAAAAGAGTTACATAATTATCTGGCCAGCAATATTTCTCATGGTTTTTTTACTAAGTTTCATGATTTTCGAAAGTTAATAGTACTAGTATAGTATCTTCTGCAACTTCTTATTGCTAATTTTCATAGTACAATTAAGAGTTTTAGGAGCGTCCATATTAACTGCTGGCTTTTATGAAGTATAATTTTTTAGAGTGCTCTTGTGTATGTAGTGTCTGTCCATGCAGTTTATTTTGCCCAGAATCATTCTGTATAGATAAATGATTTCTCAATGTTGATATTGATTTGAACATTGTACGCTTCTGTCATAAACTTTATGTGAATGGTAAATGGCCAAGTCAAGTAAAGAATGAGAATATGGTTTATTCTAATTTACTTGACAAGGATGATAGTTTTGAGAAAGTACAAAAAATACTATATATATTTTGTAGTGAGTCTATTGTATTATCATCTATTATCTAATTCTATTTCTATACAACAATTGGCACTTTTCTGAATTTATGTCACTTTTTTAATTTATGTCAATTTCAACTTATAGGTTGTTGTGTTCCTAAAATAAAGTTATGTTCTATGTTTAGTTAATATAGGTGAAGAATAATTACAAAAAGACAATATAGAAAAAATAACCATCATTTGGATTTATTTTAAAGTTTTGATTGGTGTTCGTCACTTTTTTGAATTTGTATGATTTCCAATTTATAAGGTTTATGTCCCATGTTTAGTTAATAAAAATGAATTATAGTCACAAAGAGACAATATATAGAAGAAAATCAACCATCACTGAATCTATTTTTAGGTTTTGATTGGTGTTTCTCACTCTTTTTGAGTGTTTGCCACTTTTTCGAATTTTTGTCATTTTAAAAAAAAAATTGTATAACTTTTTTAGTATTTGTTACTTTTTTGAATTTATATCACTTCCAACTTGTAGTTTGTTGTATTCATGAAATGAAATTATATTCTATGTTTAGTTAATACAAGCAAAACATGATGCTAATGTATTTTGTATTATGTTAAATGTGAATTAAGTTTTCACGATACACAAAAGTGAAATTGTATGTTACTTTTTTAAATTTTGTTGTCACTTTATTTAAAAAAATTGTCACTTTTTTTTTAGTGTTTGTCAATTTTTCTATCACTTTTTAATAAAAGTTGTATGTTACTTTTTAATAAAAAAGTGGCACTTAACTTTAAAAAGTGATATCGTGTCACTTTTTTTTAATTTTTTCAATAAAAAGTGAGACTTAATTTTGTACAGTATTTTTTACTTCCAAAATACTTTTCATATGATTTTTCAAAAAACTCCTAATTTTAAGGGTATTTATGTAAGTTGTCCCTCTTTTAATATCAAATTAAAACCCCAATACCATATCAAATAAAAGCCCAAATTCCACACATATTCTACACAAAATGGGTCAGCCCATTAATACGAATAATTAATTTTTTTAAAACCGTGCAGTCACTGTTCACGATGGATAGTATTTTTTTTTTTTTAATAGAAAATTTGTAAAGTTCAAAAATTTGAAAATAGATGTTAAGTCTACAGAACCGATTTAAAAAAAAAAAACTCTTAGCTCTGATACTAACTGTGACGACCCGAATCCTTGACATTTCAAGTGTCACTAAATAAAATTTAATTTTTTTCATAGGGACTTAAGTAGTAACAAGAAACGGTTTTACTCATTAAGTAAATAAAAAGTGGTTTTAACTTCAATAATTAATTGCGAAATCTGAATATTAATGAATAATGCATTGACATAAAATATAGCCTAAATAATGTCTAAAAAAAATAAAATTTAGAAGTTGTGTTTCAAACACAATATAATTTATTAATTCTAACTCGTTGCCATCTTTACGTTGACTGTCTCGAACCATCAATTGCCTGAAAGGGGGAAATATCATAGAGTGAGATTTATAAAATCCCCATAAGTACGTCATGAATTTTTATCGTGTATAACTTAAAGGAGCATAATAACCAATTAACCATAATCAACATAGTGGAGACACAAAAATTTTACCGAACATAGGTGGTAAGAATTCTGATGTGTAGCGTTACTAAACTCCGGTCATTAACATAATCTTAATCATATTGTACCATATGGGAACCATAATGATTTTCTTGAAACATTATAATAATCCTAACATAGGTAGCGTACTTATTGTGAAATATATATCAAGGCTTTTTATATAAGGGTTTGACCAAGCATTCAACCCTTCTTCAAAGAGCAAAATTTGTGGGAATTAGCATTTATACTAAGTTTGCTATAAGGTCCTAGAAGATGGATTAAACCTCAAATGAGCCCCTAAATTTTCAATTTTCATAATTAGACCCAGAAATTTGGGTGCGGGTGTTATAGAGTGACACCCCCACAGGGTGACCTCTGATTCCTTCAAAGATAACACATTCAATAGNTATGTGTATATTATTTGGACTGAAAAAGAATAATAGTGTGTGATAGCATGTGAATGTGAATGAGGGGCTTAAATAAGACAAGACTAGGCATGCATCATTAAGGAAAAATCCATGATGGTGGAAATGCTATTATTTCTAGCATTGAAAATTGTTCCCTGAAATTTGTGAAATGAGTAAGAATCTCTCCCTCATTCCTCATGTGAATACTACATTCTATATACACATGCATTCACACTACACATTTCGCTATGTTTGGTCAATCATGAATATGACAAAAAACATATATTAAGGATTTCTATATAAGGGTTTGACCAAGCATTCATTCCTTTTTCAAAGAGCAAAACTTGTTAGAATTAGCATTTATACTAAGTTTGCTACAAGGTCCTAGAAGATGGATTAACCCTCAAATGAGCCCTTAAATTTTCAATTCTCATAATTAGACCCAGAAATTCGGGCGCGGGTGTTATAAGGTGGATATTGAAAATGCTTTAAGTTACTGGCAAGAAGAAAGTTGAACTTATAGAGCACACACAAGCATTTTCGTTAACTAGGACTTTACACCAGGATTAACAGGTTTTGAGGCTCACCCAATATCATTTTTTGGTTTCTCTGAGATCCTTGAGCCTGTAGAGATTTTGTTTCACCTGTCGTTGAAAGAAAAAAAACTACACACACACACACATATACACCTTATTGGATCTGCAAAATCGATATGCAAAAAGATTGACAAACTCAAACGTTGCATTGCAGTTGGATAAAGCTGCCCCCATTCTGGCTGGATTAAAGAAGCCCATCATCGTGGCAAAAGTAAATGCTGACAAATATAAACGTCTTGCTTCTAAGCATGAAATTGAGTATGTTGCTGCGGCCTTTAAATTCAATTGGAATCTGAGAACAACATTCCCTTGTAGCTTGAATTTGGTGTTCATTGTTTTCCTTTAGCTGAGATCTTAAGTAAACAACTAGATTACTACTTTGAAACCATGCTTCTGATCTTAGCACTAAGAGAAAGGTGGAAAATACTGAAAAGTTTATCTGTTTAATGCAGTGGATATCCAACTCTGAAGATATTTGTGCATGGAGTTTCTACAGAGTATTATGGACCTCGACCAGCCGACTTACTTGTTCGGTTTCTGACAAAATTTGTTGCTCCTGATGTTGCTATTCTAAATTCGGACTCGGCTATTAGTGAATTCATAGAAGCAGCTGGTAGTCATTTTCCTATATTTATAGGCTTTGGCTTAAATGAGTCCATGATATCAAATTTGGCTGTTAAGTATAAGAAGAAAGCATGGTTTTCTGTCGCGAAAGATTTCTTGGACAATATCATGACATCATATGATTTTGATAAAGTGCCTGCTTTGATTGCCACTCATCCAGCCCACAATGAACAGAGCATATTTTATGGGCCTTTTGAAGGTTAGCTTGTCTTTGGTTGTCATATTTCTTCTTTGAAAGCAGTATTTTTAAATCTTCCCAAAGCTTATGGCATTTTGATATATTGTGCTTTCCAGATTTCTTGTGGTTTATGCTTTATGGCTCATTCTGTTGTTTAAACTATTGTAGGTAGGCTTAAAGGCTCTGATTGAAACTAAATGTTAAAATGCATGATGACCAAATCCTGATTCTTATATAAAAGTGCCGTCTGTTTCGAACATTGGAAAGTTATTGACAATATGCTAGAAATACTGCTTGGAAATTATGACATTGAGAGAATTGTGAATGCCCTTTTATTGCAACGTCCATTTGGATATTTTTGGATTCGGAACCATTGAGAAGAAATAGATGAACTTAATATATCAGCTTTCTCATTTTGATTGATGTATAGAATGGGAAGGAAAAATTCAAATGAAAGATCGGGGATAGATGTCCGTGTGTAATAGTTCTGTATTTGCCAGTAAACAGCACAAAAATAGATGAATATCACCCCGTCCCAACTCCCAGGCTCTCCCTCGATCCCCTGCTTGTCTGTTGAAGAGCCATTAAGTTTCCTTCGTCTTGAAAGGGTGAGGAGCAGTGTTTTGAGGGTGAACATGTGAATGTAAAGGCATGAATCTATCATGAAGAGGAGTAGCCTCAAAGATACCTGCTAATATTTTGTTTTATTCTGAATGGCAGATAAGTTCCTTGAAGATTACATAAAACAAAGTTTGTTACCTCTGGTATTACCCATAAATGAAGATTCATTGAGGTCGCTGAAAGATGATAAGAGGAAGATTGTTCTAACAATAATGGAGGATGAAACAGATGAGAAGTCCAATAACTTAATAAAGGTCTTAAAGTCAGCTGCATCTGCGAATCGTGACTTAATATTCGGTTATGTTGGAGTCAAGCAGTTTGAAGATTTTGCCGAGTCATTTGAAGTGTATAAGAAAACTCAGCTGCCAAAAATGATTGTTTGGGATGGAAATGAGGAGTACTATACGGTAAGTGAGCATTACTCTATTCTCGAATGATATAATTCCATAACTGATTTCTTTCTTTTTTCGAAAAAAATCTGTGAGGATGTCTTAATCATGGCTTTCTTAATTTATGAACGCGATGAATGGAATGCAATAAATCTTTTGGGCTGGTTTTGTCTTTACTCCCATTTGGTTATGTCACTGACAAGAATCACCATTAAATTTCACGCGTGCTGTTCATTTTATGCTTGTGTGTTTTTTCAACAAAAGCTCTTATCCATAAATTATTCGAGTTTTGGAAAAGTAATAAGCTTTATTGTGGATTTAATCACACACTGTGGATTACCGACCAATCTAAGGACATCCATATCAATGTTCATCTTGACTTGTGCATTGTGCATCTATATTTCCTTCTTTTGATGAGAACTTGAGACAGCTTGGTGCATTACACAATACCTAACATGTATGATTAATTGATTAACTCATTATTGCTTTGAATTACTTAGAATGTGATTTTTTTGCAGCTAAACTTGGCTTATAATTGATATAAATTAGATTCTATTGCTGATTTAGATGTTTGAACTTTTAAAATCAACTTAGGTATTACAACTTTTATCTTGTACACATACTATTAGGCCTGCGAAATTGTTAACTTGGCTCTCACGTTGCATTTATATTTTCAATAGGTTATTGGTTCAGAAAGCATTGAAGAATCAGATCCAGGCACCCAAATCTCGAAATTTCTTGAAGGTTACAGAGAAGGAAGTGTAATACAAAAGCGTATTAGGGGTCCAACCTTGATGGGTTTTATTAACTCTCAATTGGGAGGCAAATATTTTTTCATTAGTATATTAGTGTTGCTGGTAATAATAATAATGATCCTTACAATGGGTAAAGAAGAACCTTTAACGGTTGGTACCCGTGATCAGATAGATCATTCGAGGAACGCTCCCTCCCAGTCAGAAGCTAGAGAGCCACGTCGAGCTGCTGACAAGGAGGACAAGGAGGATTGATTTTCTTCTTTACTGAATCATCATTGGACAAATTATGCATGTTTTTTTGACTGTGTATTGTATTTATGGGTATTTCTGCTTTTTGGTTTTCGAAAATGTTAAGTTGAACTATTTATTGAATTTTTTCAGGATGAAAATTAGACATTTCATTTCAGATCATACAGGAGATTTTTTTATTTTTAAATCAGACATAAGGTGTTAGAATCCCGATCACATTGTTGTCTATTTATTTGTCATGAATATTGGAGTTAGAACTCCGGTTGATGAAATTTAAATGGCGAATTCAATTTGTTAGAAACGAGACTAACTTGTTTGCCAGCTTGAAATGTTGAATTAAGTTGGACTAGTTACTTTTCCTTCATTGCCTCTAAGATAAATAATGTTTTCAAAATGTTAAAATTTGTAGTTAAGTGGGATAAAATATTTGTAAAAGAATTATTGTATCTTGAAATGGTGTTGAATCCAATTTAGGTCAAATTTTTTAACATGAAAGTTCAATTTTAAAACTAGTTCTAAAATATGCACTATTCGAAAAATAAAAGAAGTGCACATAAGAGTGAAATATCGTGGTTGAAAAATTAATAAAAGTGAATTATATAAAATGCGTTATTAAAATTAATTATTAACTTTATTTAAATTGTAATTAATTTTTTTAACCGAACCAAACAAAGACTAAAAGAAGTGGTCTAAATTAAGACAAAATAAGTCGCTAAATCATACGTTTAATTGAAAGTTGGGCCCAATTGCGACTACAGACCAACAAAAACCCTTTTTGCAACAAATTGATGTTCATTTCCGTTTCCAATTCGCAGCCATGCCTACTGTTAGCGTCGGCAGAGATCGCCTCTTCCAAGCACTAGGCCGCGAGTACAGTAAGAATCTTTCTCGTCTCTTCTCTCTCATATATGTATGTCTATGTCTGTATATATGTCAGATATCTGTCTTTTGTAATTTTTTTGTGCATCTCAGCTCAAGAAGAGTTCGAAGATTTGTGTTTCCAGTTCGGCATTGAGCTTGATGATGTCGTAAGTACTATTGCAGTTTATGTCTCTGTGTGAAATATGTTCGATGATATGTATATTTTAGGGAACGGTGATTTAATTCCGGAACTAGGACGTGGTGATTTATTTAACTTTATCTTGCTATGGCACTAGAATGAATCTTTCCGTTGAAAACACAGATTTTGAATCAATTGCCTTTTTAGCTATCGATTTCTCATTGCAATTTAGGTATTATTATGTCAACTGCTATTTATGTCCCTGCAGAGAATTTGTGTTGTCTTTTCTTTTTAAGATACATATTGGAAAATTATGTGAAATGCAGACGACGGAAAAAGCAATAATCCGGAAAGAGAAGCACTTGGAAGAAGAAAATCCGTCTGAGGATGAGGAATGGATATACAAGATTGAAGTTCCAGCCAACAGGTTCTAGCGATAATTATTAGTTACTTAATTGACTATTTACTGTGATTAGAGCAATCAAAAGTTTGGAAAGTGCCCTTTAAGGGTCAGACATAAGGGTGTCTTTTTTTAAAAGATTAAAGTAAACTACTTGGGTTAGAAGTAATTTTTTTGGCTTTAAAATATTGTGGCAGATATGATTTGCTTTGTCTTGAGGGTCTGGCACAAGCCCTCCGCATATTTAATGGGATTGATCCGATACCTACCTATAGCGCAGCAAACATCAGTAAAGAGTCTATGCACAAAATGCATGTAAAACCAGAGGTATGCATTTTGAGGAAACTTTATTTAGTAAATTATGTATTGTTTAATTAATTTATAAAATTATAGGTTTGATCTGATAACAATTTCCTTCCCCACAGACGTCAAAGATTCGTCCATACGTTGTGTGTGCTATTTTAAAAGGTGTTTCGTTTGATGAAGTTCGATATAATAGCTTTATTGATCTTCAAGATCGGCTTCATCAGAATATCTGCCGGTAATGCTTTAAGACCTGTGATTCAATTCTGAATTGCACCTTGGATATTTGTTTTTTAGCCCCTGTTAAATTATAATTCATTTTTCTCTTTTCTTATCAACCACACATTCTCCAATAAAATAATATTACACGTAAATTTAAAAACTTTTGCTTCTTTTTTAACCACACATTCTCCAAAAAATTACTATTCCTCTCATGATAACGTGGAATAATGGAGAGCCCAAATAGGGGCTTAGCAAAGGATCATATGATCGTACTTGACAACAGATGTAGTTAAAGAAATTACACCAAGTGATTGCTGTATTCTGAACATATTTTGTTTCTCCATTAAATTACCGAATGTTCCTTTACTTTGTAAACCGAAAAACACTATTTAATGAAACAGTATAATAGTATATGATCTAACTTACATACAAGTGTTGGATTCAAATCACCACCATTCATTATGTCATGAAACATTTCTTGTTCTCTTCACTTGATTATATCTTTTGTTGTGCTTTTAAAGTATTGAAGTTTAAGCAGCATAAATATAACTTATATTCTCCAATTGTAACTTATATTGTAATGTAAATTTTTTGTTATCACTGCAGTAGAAACCAGTATTTTACTTTTCTGACACTCTCTTTAACCGTGCACCTTTTGTTTTTCACCTTTTGATTTCTTTAACCTTCTTCTGTCTTGTAGGCGAAGAACCCTGGTAGCGATTGGCACGCATGACCTGGATACATTAGAAGGCCCTTTCACATACGAGGTACTAGATCATACCTGTTTCCTTAAGATAGTCTTCGAACATGACCTACCATGATAATTTTATATGATAAGGTGCATTGTCCTGATCTGTCCTTTGATTTAAAATTGTGCTAGATTGTAGATATACCTTGTTTGATTTCTAGTTGAGAACGTGTTCTACTGTTGTTTGGATTTTCATTCCAAATATCCTTAAGAAGTCTGTTCAAACAGACTATTTGTATTTTTTTGCCATTGCTGCTCTTACTGGTTCTTATTTTGTTACTTACGTGAGATGTATTTTCTTAATTAAAAACAGTAATTTATTGTGTCTGTTCAAAATTTCAGGCTTTGACACCTTCAGAAATAAACTTTGTTCCGCTGAAGCAGGTAATCATATATGTTTTTAATTTTGATATGTGATTGCCTCATCGCTGTTTTTGAATTAGCCGTATTTTTGAATGACTCCAACAATGTTAGTGAAGTAATAGACGAAAAAGTTAGGTAGTTTATGAGAATGGGGCATTGTTTCTCCCCTTCGCTGCCCCATCTCTGGAAAGCATGCAGTTTCTGTTAGCACTGTTAACATTAATAATACTAGTTGGAAACTGGGTGGTTGGACTCACATCAATAGACTTTCTAATATGTTTAGGGTGTATTATAGATGCACCAAAAATATATTTAGTAACCTTAATTGTTCAAGTTACATTCACTTAGTATCTGGCATACATAGGCTTTTTTTTTACTTTCAGTTTTTTGTTATTTTTATGCTGTTACTTTTTTGCATATTGCTTCATGTCACAAGTTAATTTTTTTTAAAGTTGATTAACAATGTACAATTCTGACTCTTTTCTTACTCCACCATTTTAGACGAAGAGCTTCAGAGCTGATGAGCTTATGGAATTTTACAAAGTGAGTTTTCTTAGTTATGCTTCCCACATGAATTTCTATGAAGTTCCTTTCTTGAGTGTGGTGCTTGGTAACAACTTCTATGTTGATGACCCTTTGCCTCCTGCATGCATGATTCCTACATTCATTAGGTGGTACTATGGCTTGTAATTACATGATACTTTGGTACATTTGCAGTCGGATCTGAAACTGAAGAAATTCTTGCATATAATTGAGGATTCACCGGTATACCCAGTCATATATGACCGTAACAGGTAATTTGAGTAATGTAAAGGGCCTAAATTTTCGTGACATACACTTGTTTATGCTGTTGTGTCCTCTTTGGTCTTTTTCTGAGTCCTATAATTTGATGTCGCCATTACTTTTTATGTTTATTTCAATTTAATTGTCACCATTATAGTGTGAGCCTTTTCTTTTTCCAAAATACATCAAGCTTATATTATTATAAAGGCGATCTATTTTATAGATATGGTTATTGCATTATAACTATACTGAATATCAGGAACAATCAATGAAAATTTCATTGATCTGATAAAGTCCCTTGCTCTTTCTGCAGAACTGTTTTGTCTTTGCCTCCAATTATTAATGGTGCTCATTCTGCCATTACATTGAAGACAAACAATGTTTTCATTGAATGCACAGCGACGGATTTGACAAAAGCCAAAATTGTATTGAACACAATGGTATAAAAAGAATTTGATTCAGTGCACTATTTTTTTCTACTTTTTCTATTAAAGTTTGCATGACCATTAACAGTGTTGCAGGTAACCATGTTTTCAGTGTACTGTGAAAGGAAATTTGAGGTTGAGCCAGTAGAAGTAACATATGCTGATGGAAAATCTTTCATATACCCGGATCTATCACTTTACCAAATGGTTGTGCCTCTATCATACATTTCCAGTATGGTTGGAGTCTCTTTGCCAGCAAACACGGTACCATAACTTTGTTATACTTGTCTAAACCTGATATTTGCAGTTACATTGTTTTACATCGCTTGGGTGTCCATTTTCCTCCTCTTTGGACTTTGATGAGTGACAACTGCATGGCTTTTGAAGTTGATCCTTCATTTTCTCCCTTCTATTTATGTGATTTCAAAGTCCAAGGCTTATCACTACTTAATTTTATACTTTCCAAAATATCCAAAGATAAAAGGTAGAATAAAACATGTACACTAGAAATTGCACAAAAATGTTCTCACTCAGCTTGTTACTTTGCCTTCTGCCCCTTTTCGCTAATTACTCTCTCTAAGATTTATGTGTGAACAGTAAAATTGAAAATAAAATATGTTCTCATTTTTCCTGAACTGAGATGAAGGTTACCTGATTCGGTTGTTTCAGTTTTTGGGTGTGTTAGCTTCAAAATTAAATGGTTTATGATTTTGACCAGTGTGAGCACTAAGAGTGTATATTAAGAATATAAATCTAGAAGGTGATTTTCTTTGCTTCCATCGTGGACTTAGTTTCTGGTGGGATGGATGAATGTCTAAGTATCTATGTGCTTGTGTGGTTGTCGCATAATCAATTGTTTGTGCTGAATAAATAAGTCGCATTACTGTATGGATTTTCTCTTTAACTTTCCCTTTAAAAGCCCCAACAAAATGAAATATTTTAAACTAGTATGCAAGAATAAGTTGCATTACTGTATGGACTACGTCTTTAACTTCCCCTTTAAAAGGCCCAACAAAATGGAATATTTTAAACTAGTATGCAAGAATCACATTTCAGGTGGCCAGCTTGTTGAACAAAATGCAATTACATGCTGAACACTCTGTATCAGAAGACAAGCAAACAAGTTTTATTGTTTCTGTTCCTCCCACAAGAAGTGATATTCTCCATCCATGTGATGTGGCTGAGGTATCGGTCCTAAAGTATTTATCTCATGAAGATCATCTTGCCTTGCCTGTTGTACTGACATGGAATATTATCTCTCTATTCAAGGATGTTGCAATTGCTTTTGGTTACAATGAAATTCCCAAGGCAAAACTAGCATCGCTGAAACCACAATCTTTGAATCAGCTCTGCGAGCTTATTCGAATGGAGGTAGAGTTTGTGCTTTTTATATGGAGTTCAATTGCTTCCTTTTTTTTATTTGCCCGAACAATTGCGATCTTTTCACCTAGTATGTACCTTCTTCTTCTTTTTTTTTTTTTGGGCTTTTACCACTGATTTAAGTTTGCACCAATATATGCAACTCTTTCAGTTGCTAAGACATCCCACTAAATCAGTCCTGAAATGTACTGTTGTATAATGTATATCATTAAAATGTATTGTTTCCTTTCCTTGATATTAAAAATTTCTACTTTTCCTAGATAAATTTCCTATATGATTACCAAAGTTTGTTCTTTTTTACCTTATCTTTCAAGGATTCAGTTTGACCATAAATTGTGAACTTTTAATTTATTTGATAGTTCAAATCTATAGCTGTATCATTTTATGCTTTTCCAATTCATGTGTTTCGCTCTTTTTTGAACTTAAAACATTATTGAAGTCCAAAGTTCATGGTTGTAGCAACCCTTCTCTCTTCTTCTCTCAATATGTAGAACAGGAATTATGTTTTGTCACAGTACCCTATCATTCTTCTATATATGCAAAACGTAAACATTATATTCTTCCTTACTCCAAGTTATGACACCAAAGCTTGCAGTGAGTAGTTACTGTTGCTGCAAATCTGCCAGTAATTTTCATAATTGCTACTTTTTTGTTCTTGTTCTCCTTGACTCCCTTTGTGAAAGAGAGACTGAAGTAAGCTTTAACTATTTGATTATTATTATTCACTTGAAGTCTCCTTTTGGCCTAAAATGTTTTTTACTACCCCGTTTAGATTGCGATGGTTGGTTACTCAGAGGTGTTGACCTGGATTTTATGCTCGTATAAAGAAAATTTCACCATGCTCAACCGTAAAGACGACAAGGCAACAGCGGCAATCAATGGAAATCCACGTTCTGCTGATTTTGAAGTTCGTTTTATCTTCATTATTTCTGTACTCCTGAAATCATGTTGTGATAACTATTTCTTCCTTAATTGTTTGGCATTGTAGTTTGATTTGACTTGTAAATAACTTGGTTTCTCTTATACTTCTTTTAATCTTATTCTATATATCATTATTTACCTCGCTATTTAGATATATTAGAACCTTGAATTGATTGTCAGTTGTTGAGGAGAATTGAGTGTTCTGTTTTTTTTCTAATGTTTCTAAAATTCTAACTAAACTAAGAATTTTTTCAGTCATGTATTTATTTGCCTTTGGTGGTTATGAGTTTCAGAATAATATTTTAATTTAGTCTTATAACTCAGATATTCCCTGCAGATTCCTGTGTAGCCTTTCTTCAGAATCTTTGATAATTTTAAATTTGTGAATGGTTGAGCAAAAAGACCTGGGAGATAGATACAGCATTTTGTTAATGTGCTGTAGTATTTTCCATATTCAGTGACCTGGCAATGTTTGTAGTGGGTACAGCGATTTGTTGTGAAGTAGTAGGGTTAAATAATTCATACCTCGTGATGGTTGCATTTTCACACTTGTCTTTAAAAGAGTAATGAGATGTGTTTATATTGGAAATGCATTTCAGTTCTAGCCATTGTGTTTTGCCTCTAGACTCCATTTTTAGGTTTATGGTTTTATCCTCTCTGGTCTCTCACCAAACTTTTGTTAGTTACAGCCTACAGGCTTGTATGGCAGTAGAATATTGTTTAGTCTTAAGTATATAGGTTTGTGGAAGTTTATCTTTTGCAGTGCAAAAACCTCAGGAACATTTCGATAATGATTATTCCATTGTTGGAGTGAAATGTCTATTTTCAAGCAAGATTACTGGATTCTTAAATCACCCTTTTATGTGCATCTACGATCTTTATTTGTCTTGGTTGTCTTAAAATGAAAATTTAGGTGCAGTTTTTACCTTGCATTCCCAGCTCGTGTTTGTCTTTCAGAAGAATTGTGAATGTTCCTGGCAGTCAGTCGGATATGGAATATGAACTCTTTCTCTCTCTCTCTCTCTTGGAAACATTACATCTCCATTTATTCTATCTGTGAATTTTTGCAGGTTGTCCGTACCAGTCTTATGCCTGGCATATTGAAAACCATTGGGCATAATAAAGACCACCCAAAACCAATAAAGGTGATTAGAATAATTATTATGATCCTCCTTGTATTTATGTTTTGCAGACTTGTTTGCCTCATTATTAAAGAATTTTAGGATCCACCATTCTATCTGCGTGAAATAAGCATAGCATGAAAAGAAAAGTTGCTCTTGTTGTGGTCATACCAAACCTAGATATGTAGAACTGCATGTTCTTGTTAGTAAGAACCTCGTGACATCGAAATTTTTGAAGGGTTTACAATGATTCGCTGTGTTCCATATATTGTTCACTTTGATCTGTTTGTTGATTTGATCAAAAGAGTGTTTTTAAACTAAATGATTGATGTTGAAGAAACATCTGTCTAGTGCAATTCTCATATATTTAGACGGATATTTCTACTTGTACATCAAGATCTATACATCAAGGTCTACACCCCTCTCACATGGGGGGTGGGGTCCACTCGAATAATAATTTTTTATTCGAGTGGACCCCACCCCCCATGTGAGAGAGGTGTACACCCCNTCAAGGTCTACACCCCTCTCACATGGGGGGTGGGGTCCACTCGAATAATAATTTTTTATTCGAGTGGACCCCACCCCCCATGTGAGAGAGGTGTACACCCCAATGTAATCCTTAATGTACCACTAGCATGGTTCTATTTAGACAGAGTTAGTACTGTTATCTGTAAGTACTATAATTTATATAAGTTACTTGTGGGGTAGTTGATGTCAAAGGCTGTGGCTATCTTGCATTTCAGATAGTCAGTTAGCCACTCTGTTGATACCTGTGGATGGCATTTTTTCTACATGTATAAGAGGCGATAACTGTTCATTTTTGTGTGTTGGACTTTCAGTCTTGTGGTGTGACTGACATGATTCCTGTGCCAGGTTCTACATTGCATTCATTATATTTTGGTGATTTATATATCCATCTGATATCCTCTAATATGCAGATTTTTGAAGTGGGTGATGTGGTGCTACTAGATGACACAAAAGATGTTGGTGCATCGAATCGCCGTCATCTTGCATCTTTGTATTGTGGAGCTACTTCAGGATTCGAGGTACCTTTTGATTTCAACACTATTTATCTTGACCTCTCGTTGACTGGTGAGATACTCGCCTTGGGGATCTGGAGGGTTCTTATGGATAAAATCTTATTCAGCTCCAGTATTTGTTGATCTTCCTACAATCTGATCAAGAGGATGGCTTGATTCTGCTAGCTGTATACAATTCTGAAATGGATTACTCAATTAAGTTCGCTAATATTTGCACTCTGAAACATTGGGCAATTCAGTATTCAGTGTTCCATTTTGTTTGAGAAACCATGTCATTATGCTTGTGCACTTTCCCTTGCTCATTCTATCTAATTGTGATGTAGGATTTGCTAAGTTTCTTCTCTGTTTCCCTTTTCAGCTTATACATGGTCTTGTGGATAGAATCATGGAAGTGGTGGGAACTTCATTCGTATCACCTGGGGATGAAACTGGATACTACATACAAAGTTCAGATGTATGTTAACTGTGTTCACTCTGTTGAATTTGCTATGGATTGTTTAACAGATTACATACTGACTACTATTAATTTATATTGCAGGAGCCTGAGTTTCTTCGAGGCCGACAAGCGAGCATCATTTACAAAGGGAAGCAAATCGGCACTTTTGGCATTGTGCACCCACAGGTATATCAATATTTTCTGTCGTTTAATATGTTGGAAGAACTAAAGGTACCTCTCAGTTTTGCAGTAAAATCTGACATTTATATTTTCTGTTATTCTTACTAGTGATTTACCGATAATTGGAAAAAATGAGTACAATTATTTCTGACATACATTCTTCTGCTTTTTCTTTGGGCCATGGTTTCGTCTAGTATTTCAATGTGTTCGTGTTGATGATGACAGGTGTTAGATAACTTCGATATTCCAGACCCATGCTCCTACGTGGAAATCAACATTGAGAACTTCTTGTAGATCGACAAATTCGTATTTTTACAACGAGAGAACATAGTTTGGTTTTGTTATTGCGACCATTCGCATATATTTATTACATAATTTATCGACTTATTTGTCAAACTTCCAATTCATGATTTGTATAATACCTCCTTTTGTCTGAGAATGCCATGTCGTAATTCATGTTACTTGATCTCTCTTAATTCCTCTCTCCCTTCAGTGTAATGAAAATGTCGTAATGCACAAAAATGAAACAATTAGGGGCTGTTCTCTTTGTGTTTTGAGTTTTGAATTCATTTTGGGTTTTGTGTTGAGTGTCAATTTTGATATTGTTGAAAATGTGTTTTTTTTTGGCATTTTAAAAACACCCAAAATGTATTTTGAAAATTTTGACTTGATTATAACTGAAAATACTCAAACGATAAATTGTCGTTTTGGATTTTCTTTGTAAATTTTAAACTTGTTTTTAAAAACACGTTTTTGAAAATGGAGAAGAGAACGTATTTTCACTGTTTTGAAAAATCGAAAATAGAAAATGGTTTGAAAATGTTAAAGAGAACATGCCTTTAATATTTAGAAAACTGCCAGCCATCAGAAAATAACAAATGAGCAGAACTTTTGAGGTGAGAATTATTATTATGTAATAACATTTTACAGATGTACAGACGCAGAAGCATGGAACAAAAAATTCCGACATCTAAGAGAAGTTTCGAAAGTATATGAAGGACAAATCGATGAAACAAAGATGAAGAGAGAAGAAACTAAACAGAAAATAGTAAATAAAGAAGTGTTAATTTCTCTCTTTCAAGGGTGTGAAATAATGTAAACTCAAAACGGTTAGGCGTTGTTTGATTGCTCTTTCTTTTTCATAGAAGATAGAAATTAAAATTCATTCACATTTTTACATGTTTGATTGACTAAAATTTTCATGTAATTAGTTTTCCATATTTTCTTGATTTTCAAGAAAAAGATTTTCCCATGGATTTGGTGGGAAAGCTTTTCTAGACAGTTTTTTTTTTATATCTCTTTAATGGACAATTTCAATGGAAAACAAAGCCAAATAAATACCAAAAAATCCAAAATTTTAACATTTTCCACGTGGAAAATTATACCAATCAAACACAATTAATTGATAATTCCTAGTCAAACAAGTTCTAGACAATTCAATTCCTTGTAATTCATTTTCTTTCCACCCAAATTCCATTCTTATAATCAAACGGACCTTTAATGACTGATGCTGACAGGAAAGCATCCTCGCCACTGATCGCTGTCCAATTAACAATACATCATTAAAAGATGGACCTTTGTGGCTGAATCTGTTATTGTAGCAGTTCACCACACGATCTGGGAAGAAACCAATTGCCATGGAATATGTAGCTTTTACCCGTTAAATCATATTTACCATATCTTGCACCTTGAATGAGTTGTACCAACCTGAGAGAAGTTCAGAAAATGAAAAATGTCAGGCAGTCACACAACTGTTGACTAAATATTATTATGCACAACACCTAAATTCGACTCCAGAATGCGTGTGTGTGTGTGTATATATATATATATATATTCGTGAGATGAGTAGCAAAAAAGATCACTTGAACTCAACAACCATCCCTAATCGAAGCGTCAGTTTACCTTCAAGAACGAATCCACAAGGGTCCCAATGAGAACGACTTCTCATTTCGAGTTTGGGCCCCAAGAGGAGGGGCATGCACGGTAATTGGAAGTATCCACTCACATTTGTCTCTTCCCTCAATCATAAGAGGATGCTCATATCTGACATTAAA
>CAIGRT010036520.1:0-14417 GCA_903798405.1 Fraxinus platypoda
TGCTGACTGGAGAGAAGGTTACCTCGCCAGGCGAGGAGTGCGACAAGGTGTTCACAGCTATGAGCAAGGGTCTGATCATTGATCCATTGCTGGAATGCCTCAATGGCTGGAATGGTGAACCTCTTCCAATCAGCTAATTCAAATTTTTTGTGGTTTTCTAGTTATCTATACATGTTCTTGCTTTTATATTACTGTTCTTAGCATTTGTGACTACTGATTTCTGTAACAAGACTTTGGGACTAAAACTTCCTATTCCCATGCATTAGTTTGTGAACAAATGATGTTGATAACTCCAAATGAAAGTTCAAATTAAGCCTCAATTTCATAAGAAGATTTTGTCATTGTCATTTTCAGAGTAACGAGTAATTATGTACCTCGAGATTGTTGAGATACAACATTGAAACTTTGTTCTTAACTAAACACCCGCATGGTGCGTCATTAGATGACACTTCATGATCGAAAAAGTTAAAAGTGTTTTAACGAAGAGTATGCTTTCTAACAATTTTAAGCAACGTATATTTGATATTGGGACTACAGTTATATCCCATGTTGGCTTATTCGAGATTCACGACATTTTGAGATTCTCTAAATTTCAAATTTTAAATGCCTATCTAAATCAAAGTACCCAGCTTGAAACATTCGAGCAACTTGAGGTTTCTAAAAAAATCGAGACCGAGAGAGTAATTTTTTACTGTGAATTCACCCAACCCTATGCCCAACAGTGAAAAAGACAGAACTACCATTTACTAGACACGTGCCAACCTTGCATTGGTCAAAATAAAGCCGTTGACCCTTCTTTGTCCAGGCACACATTCTCTGCTTCGCACTTGTAAACACATTACACAATAACCCATAATATAAATACTGCAATTTGTTTATTGATTTGATTGATTGAATAATCGTGGTCCGTCAATGGCATTGCAAATTGTGAAACGACTTGCTCGTAGCCGACTTGATGGGATCTACTCCTCCTCCTTTCCAAACCATACCTTTTTCAATCGGAGCTTCTCCTCCGAATCCAATCTGATCCACGCTACTCTCTTCCTCGGCGATGGTATCGGGCCTGAAATCGCTGAATCCGTGAAACAGGTCCATTCACGCTTATCAATCTGACTATATGTACCCCGTTCATTATCCGCTCAATGTTTTTACCCGTGTAGCTGAGTGAGCCGTGAAAGAACGTGGTTTTGGCGTTTGATGTGTTTCTTTACGTTTTATTTGATGTCTAATTTTTTTTAATCTACATACTTATCATTCAGTATCTAAACAATCTTATAGTTGAGTGAATGTGAAAAATGTGAGATTCGTGGGTGATGTATTCGGTAATGTTTCTGAAATGTTGTTCTTGCTTCTTTTACATTTTCCATTTGGGTCTTTATTGATTGTCTATTGACTGGAGATGAATGGGAAATAAAAAATTAATTATCTTAATGCATATTCATTTATTCGTTGCATGTATAGATGCATATATATGCTAAAATGTTCATGTTGATTGTATACTTTGGTTTTGGCTGAATGCTGAACGATGGAAGGAAGTAAAGTTCAATATTTTTTTTCAACATTTGAATAGAATTTTGAAGCTGATAATATCAAAAAAAGAATTTGATGAGGAAGAAGTCAATTTTTGTCCGTCTCACTGTCCTCTCAAGGCACCACTAAGCTAATCACTTACGTGACCAGTGGTGGGTCCAAGATTTGGATGCAATACACAACATAACTGTGGGTTACAATTTTTTACTTGGTGGACTTATTTTCCGAGGAACGTATCTAGAAAGCAATTCTATATTAATGGAGTAATATACAGAAACTTTGGGTTGGGGGTGGGGCCAAAATGACCTGAATTCACATCAAGAGTCCTTGGCAAGCTGCTGTTGGTTATGCTGTACAAATATTATTCTTTTCTTTTCTTTTTTCTGTATGATGTAGGATTGAGGTTCACTTTAGGTTGTTCATGAAAGTGAACTTCTGCATTGGACTCTATAAGCATGGATCTGTTCCAGTGATACTATACTGAATTAACAGTAGTTAATATTTCTAAACGGAAATATGTAAGGTCTTTCTGTAACATCCTCTTGAATATCTTTCTTAGGCATAAAGGATTGGCAGCATGTGAATTTTCCAAGGAAAATTCAGTCGAATAGTTTATAGTTATCTATGAATCCGTTGTGTTGGATACTAGTTTTAACTGCGCTAAACATGGTGATCGGCCACTCGCTAAATAAGCTGGTTCCCCAATGTTTAGATTTTATCCGTGTTTGAACCAAAATTTCTTAATTATTTTAGTGCACACCTGTCTTAGAATTACAAGCTGTGCTTCATATGGCCATGGGCATTTTCATTGTTTCTACTATATTAAATCTATCCATGACACGCTCTTCCTACAAGCTCGTTTGTGCCAATTATATAAGCCAACTGGTCCTGAGGATGGTTTTATGAAAATTCAGGTATTCAGAACTGCTGGTGTGCCGATTGAGTGGGAAGAACACTATGTGGGGACGGAGATAGATCCAAGAACCCAGAGTTTTTTAACATGGGAAAGTCTTGAATCTGTGCGACAAAACAAGGTTGGTTTGAAAGGGCCAATGGCCACACCAATTGGGAAAGGCCATCGCTCTCTTAATCTTACCTTGAGGAAGGAACTCAATCTATATGCCAATGTTAGGCCCTGCTACAGCCTACCATGGTACAAAACTAAGTACGATGATGTAAATCTCATCACAATCCGTGAAAACACTGAAGGAGAGTACAGTGGACTTGAACATCAAGTAAGTTTATTTGCAGAGCACTTACATTATTGAATAAGAAAATGAAACTCAGAATTTGATTTCCTTGCACTTGTAGGTGGTGAGGGGTGTTGTTGAAAGTCTAAAGATTATTACACGTCAAGCAAGTTTGAGGGTTGCAGAGTATGCATTCTACTACGCCAAGACTCATGGAAGAGAAAGGGTATCTGCAATACACAAAGCTAAAAACTGATGGTCTTTTCCTCAAGGTCTGCCTTCAGATAAAAGCTTGAGTATGGTCTTATTTTTCTAATGTTTAAACCTGTTAATTTCCTTTTTTGCCTGAAAGTGTTGTCGTGAGGTTGCAGAAAAGTACCCTGAAATAGTATAGGAAGAAGTCGTCATTGACAATTGCTGTATGATGGTATCGAAGATTATCCATTTCTTTGTGTGCAATTTAAGTTGTTGCAAGCTGATAACTTTGAACAAGCTTAAGGAAGCTTGTTTGCATCAATATGCTTCAATATTGTTAACAATGAGATCACATTGAAGATGCCCATATTTCCCTTCTAAATTCATTAAGAAGAAAGTTGAAGCTATGTTTTAGTTAACCGTTTCTCTTTCCGTATACAGCTTGTGAAGAATCTAGCACTTTTTGACGTGCTGGTGATGCCTAACCTTTACGGTGATATCATCAGCGACCTTTGTGCTGGTTTGATTGGAGGCTTGGGCTTAACACCAAGGTACATCCAACTTATTGGTCTCTTAAAGGTCACTTCATTAACTATTCTTACTCGACTGTTTTCCTCCACACAGCTGCAATATTGGTGAGAGAGGTATTGCTCTTGCTGAGGCTGTACATGGTTCTGCCCTTGATATCACTGGAAAGGTTTGCATCTAAGAAACTCCAATTCTTCACTCCTTGTCATATTTTGCTCCATAATTTAATAGTGCTAATTGTTTATTTATGTGTGATGTGCTCTGTTGGATTTTATCACCTTTTGAATCAGTTATATGGCTGTAGTGTCTTTGTTTTATGAACTTGGTTTTCGGTAGGTATGCTGACATGAACTTATCTATTCATCGGTAATGCTTAGGGTTTAGATCTTGTACTTGCATATGTTATTGCTTCGTTCGTGTTTCCAAAAAATGTTACTAATAATTTCCTTTTTTATTTAGTTAAAGTTATACATTAATTTCCACCATACATTCATAATTACTGCACATTTATTATCCACACATTTCGTAGATCCACTGCTATTCCCTCTAAAAAGTTACTAACAATTTTAGACGAATAGATAGTATATGTACCAAAAATACTAGTTGAGTCCAAATTGTTGTAAAGTTAGTGCTTTACTTGTATAACCCTAAGAATGTAATTTTTTAAATTAATATATATTTACATTTCAGTTGAAGTTCATTATTCTTCAACAAGCTATAGCCCATAGGTGTAACTTTGCTACTGTATCGGTTGTTTAGGACTATTAACTTTTGGGCAGTCTGTTTTGAAGACATTTCTGGAAATGCAGTCAAGAAAATGGTCAGAAGTGATAATATTCTAATTAAGTCAAGTCACTTTAGTTCAGATGAGCATTCTATATATTATGCAATTAAAAATGTGGTATAAGGTAGAACCGTAGAAGTAGTGGATTCTGAGAACCCATCTTTGGGCAGGGTTCGGTTCAGACCTAGGATTTTTATCTATAGACAAATGACAATGTTTCCTATTTTCTGGAATTCTCTACCTGTCTCTGCTGTGTTTCTAAAGTTGGTTAACATTAAGAAAGGTTTGCGGTAGTTCAGTTCACTTGATTAAAAGGGAAGGTAACTTGGGGAGTTAAATATATCATTTTGTGCTTGTTTGTATTTTGTTTGGATAAATGCGGAGGAAAGACACGGTTGAATATAGATTTTTTTTTGTATTTGTGCCTGTTATAAGCCTATTCCATAAGCCTTAACTTGAACTTTGTTGCACTAATGAGAGACTACCAAGATGAGGTTATGTGATAATATTCTTGCTTGTTGGTGAGTTGTTGACAACATTTCAGTTAGCTGTTTGGCTGAGTTCTTTTTATGTATTATTTGTTTGACACTGTTTGATACCTTTTTTGTAAATTTTGACTTCATTTCTACTTAATCTATTTAATTTTAACGCCTTTTCCTTATTAAAACTGCTTATTTATTAGTCATCTAATGTTATTGAGTCCATGTAGAATTTGGCAAATCCAACTGCTTTGCTTTTGAGTGCTGTCACAATGTTGCGCCATCTGGAGCTCCACGATAAAGCCGATAGAATCCAGGATGCTATCTTGAAAACGATTGACGAAGGGAAGTATAGAACAGCCGATCTTGGTGGTAAATCAACGACAACCGATTTCACCAAGGCAATTTGCGACCACATCTGAGCAGTGTTTGGCAAGTGTATTTTTGTTTTTTTTTTTTTCCAACAGGTTCAACAGGAAGTTGTTTCCAGCTTTATTTCTTTCAAAAAACGATTCCCATTAGTTGCTGAAGAAGCAGATGCCATTAACTTACGGCTTCTTAAAAGGAACGTCCACTTATGTTGCTTATCAAAGAGAAATAAGTCATTTAGGGGTTCATGATATTCTTGGGGCTTTGTTAAATCTTTCTTAAAATGAAGGAAAGTAATTAATTTGTTGAAAGAATTCGTCATTTGCACTCATTCTTTCATTTGCAGATCTTGGTATTTTTTATCTCATGTAAACTTCTTTTATATCTTTTTAGCATAATCTACTCCTCTTAAAAGAGGGACTTTGAGGATTATTATTCATTTGTGAATTCTTCTCACATATCACTGTTCCACGTGGACAAAAAAAAATAAAAAAAATTAGCCGTATTTATTGACTTTACTAATGGAAATTGATAGCCTAATTATCACTACACTAAAAATTGTTGATCTTTCTTGTTAAAAAAATAAAAAAAAAAATCTAAACACCGCAATTGTTGACTCAATGACATAGTAACAATGAAGACAAGAAAAATGAAAATTTTGATGCTGCACACAATTTTTCGTGAGAATTTTGATTTCCACAACTTCCAATGCTTGATTGTATTTTGCCAGTTTTCACACTACCTTAAACTAAATGCAAATGCACTATATACACTTGCAATGACACAGTTTGTTCTCTTATTTTGATATCAACAACAAATAAGAATATTCGGCCTTCATAAACTTGAGCTTCCAAATTGCTCTTTCTTCCCTCTAAAGTTGCAGCGATTTACATGATCTCGATCACAAGGCAAATTTTCATTTATCCTTCTTTCCATAAAAAAATGTTGATAGGGGTGTCTTCAACAATGAATTGGTTTTGAACATTCGGGTTACCATTCATGTTTTCTTTCTTTCTTATGTGAAAATTGACATATATTTCAGTTGTTGTGAAAAGTCTTGCGTATACATATTTTTCCATCTTTTATTCCTTCCACAAAAATTGTTTTTAATTTTTAAATTCGTAAATGTTGTCTTCAATAATTCATTATTGAATTAGTTGGTACGAGACTTAGCGCTGTGTGTGGAGTGCATCTGCCGACACGGAGGGCAAGGGTGGAGCAGGACAACTCCCTCGGAGATATGTCTAAAATGGTTTTTTGTTTCTTCAGACAAATGCACATGTTTGATTAAATGTCTCTGTTAATGCAGTAAAATATCATTCTAAAGGCTTTGATGCCATACTGTTTTGGGATGCTCCGAGCAGCGCAGAGCTATACTTTCCACACAGTGAGGACACTAGGCCTGATGTTGGAGACTTCCTTCTCCGTGCACCACAGAGAACCTCTTCGTGCTTCTGTGTCTGCGCGGAGACACGGGATATCTCCGTGACACTCCATGTCTCCACCATGTACACGGAGACACGAGTTCTGTGCCTCTGTGTCTTGTGGACATTGGTGCCTGGTGTCTGACACCAGCCTCCGTGCAATGTGAAAATTTTTTTTCCCTTTTTTTTCCCTCTCCCAATATTCAAAGTCGACAATTTGTGTATAGGCTCTTAGGATTAAATATAATTAGTGTGGTCAGGACACCAGTGCCCATGCTGTGTCCGGGATGTGCTGTCACTCGTCCCTGGTGTTCGCAACACGGACACCAGCCTTCCTCGCGCAGCGTTGAAATTTTTTTTTTCCATTTTTTTCCCGACATTCAAAGTCAACAAGCTGCGCGGACACCAGCCTTCGTGCAGCGTGGAAAATTTTTTTGTTCCTTTTTTTTTTTCCACACATTCAAAGTCAATTTGTGTGTAGCTAAGATTTAATATAATTAGTGTATTTATGTGCTTGGTGTCCGCGTCCACACTGCACGGACATCAGGACACCACTTCCATGCTGTGTTTACGATGTGCGGACATTAGCGCCTGGTGTCCATGCATCGCAGCCACCAGCCTTCGCGCACGGTCGAAACTTTTTTTCTTTTGTTTTTTTGGCCTATATTCAAATTCAACAATTTGTGTGTAGGCTTTTAGAGATTTAATATAATTAGTTTAATGTAATTAGTGTAATTATGTGCTTGGTGTCCGCACTTGGTGTTCACACAACACGGACATCAAGACAATGCCCATGTTGTGCTCCCGCACACCTGCGAACACATGAGTAGTATTATTAGAGTTACTAAACACAAGTCTGTAATTATTGCCTATTAGAACTTGTACCTATTATTTTCTTCCCAACAAGCAAAATAGTATTATTACATCTTTTACTTTTTCATTCACTACAAAACATTTTTTTCTTCCATTTAAGGGTGAATATTTCCTCAAGATGGATTTGGATATGTCTGCTATTCAACAAATCAGTCCCCACGTTGAAAGTACTTCCCAAAGTCCAAGTACTTCCCAAACTCCAAGAGAATTATATACAACTTCCATTTCCCACCAACAAAACCGAAGACAAGTAGATAGGAAGAAACAAACTCAAACTCCACATATTGATCGTCGTAAAAGGATAAATAATTCT
Source organism: Fraxinus platypoda (assembly GCA_903798405.1). Classification (NCBI taxonomy): domain Eukaryota; kingdom Viridiplantae; phylum Streptophyta; class Magnoliopsida; order Lamiales; family Oleaceae; genus Fraxinus; species Fraxinus platypoda. The sequence continues at coordinate 7,686 of CAIGRT010036520.1, forward strand.
ATGTTATCTCAAAATAATAATTTAGGTTCTTCATATCCAGATGAATCTTATCAATCTACAATACATCTTGATTTTCAAGCTTCTACTCCAAATGAGGAATCAACTCAGGTTCATTCTAAATTACAATGAAGTTTTGACTTATCGAATATACAAACCAATGCATACGTATTACCTACATCCACCTACTGTCAATATTGTGGTGCACGAAAATTTTACAGAGAAACTAAAAATTTTGTTGTTGTGATGGAAAAGTTAAACTTTCTATACATGGTTCACCTACTGAATTGTATAATATATTTACATCTAATAAAGTTACATGTATGGAATTCAAAAAACTTTCGCGCAGATATAATAATCATTTTGCATTCACTTCATTTAGTGTAAAATACGATAAAGAGCTATTTAAATCATACAAATGTATTTATACATTTAGAGTTCAAGAGCATGTGTATCATTATGTAAACCAACTTCTACCAAAAAATAATATCCCTACTTATATGCAGTTATATTTTTATGATACAGATAATGAACTTCAAAATCGTATGAAAATATCAGTAAATTTTGTTGAATCTACTTTGATTATTTTAATGGAAATCCTTAAAGTTAATCCATATACTAGATTTTTTAGATCTTTAATTGATGTAACAAATTTGGATGACCATCGAATACAAATAAGATGTGATCCAGGACTTGATCAAAGAGTTTTCAATACTCGTTCAACATCTCTAGTAGCTGCTATATGAGTTGAGGATGATCAAAATGCAAATATTCGCGTTCGTGATATTACTATATATGGAATTACGGTTGTTATGACCCTTTGCAATAGTACCCTTTACTTTTCCCATTTGGAGATTCTGGTTGGCATGAAGGTATTCGGAGATACAAAAAGTCTTCTTTTGAAACTCAAAAGTTTTCCCACCGATGTTGCTTTTGCTAGCACATTAAATTCTGCAGCAGAAATCATTGAAAAAGACGCTATAGGTTTCTTAATATACTTTTTCATACTCTTTTCTTTTTATAAAGTTAAATGGTCTAAATCAATTTAACATCACTGTCTTACTTTTTATGCAGTGCTTAATCGAACAAAGAAACGATGTCAAGTTTCTTGTCGTGAATATTATTCGTACAAGTTACAAATCAGGGATTCTGGTAAGTGTGTTTTACTTCATGCTGGTAGACTCTTTCAACAATACGTTGTAGACATGTACGTTAAAATTGAAACTATTAGATTAGATTATTTTCTTAACAATCAAAAATAAATTCGAGCTGAACTTTATAAAGGTATTATGATAGCGTTCAAGATAGTGAAACAATAGGGTATAAAATTGGAAAAAAAAAATGTTCTACCACAAAGCTTTACATGTGGCTCCAGAAATATGCTAAGAAGATATTTAGATGCAATGACTATCGTCCAACGTTACAGAAAATCTGATATATTTTTAACTATAACATGTAATCCAAATTGGCCAGAAATTAGACAAGAATTGAAACATAATGATAAAGTTCAAAATCGACTGAATTTAGTTGTACGTATATTCAGAGCAAAATTAGAATAGTATGATTTATACAAAAAAATATATTTTTGGTCATGTTGCTGATATATACATGATTGAATTTAAAAAAAAAAAAGGTCTGCCTCATGCATATCTACTATTGATTTTTACTTTTGTTGATAAAATTTCTTGTGCTGATCAAGTTGATAGGATAGTATTATGTGAAATTCCTTATAAAAATACATACCCACATCTTCACGCTGTTATTGTGAAACACGATATGCATGGTCCTTGTGGAAATCTAAATCCAAAAAATGTATGTATGTATGTATGTTAGCAAGTAATTGTTAAAAAAATAAATATCCTAAAGATTATTGTAATAATACTATATTTGGTGATAACTCATACCAATTGTATAAGCGTTCTAATAGTCGTATTTCTATTAAAGTTAGATGTCAAATGTTAGATAATCGATGGGTAATACCATACAATCCTTATTTAAGTGCAAAGTGCAAAATTTGACCGTCATATTTATGTCAAAGTATATTCTTCTATTAAAGCAATAAAATATTTGTACAAATACGTGTATAAAAGACATGATCGTATTAATTTTTTTTTGACAAAAATAAAACAAATACGGATATAGATGAAATTTCTGCTTACCAATCAGCTAGATGGATATATCCACCTGAAGCTATGTGGAGAATTTTTTCATTTAATTTATCCTACTATTTATGTTTTACAACTACACATTGAAAATCATCAATAAGTAACATATAATAATAAAGATAATTTATCTAATATTATTGGAAATGAGTCTACGAAAAGAACTATGTTAACTTAATTTTTTCGGATGAATGAAGCAAACGAATTTGCCGGAACATTATTATATCAAGATTTCCCAACTCATTTTGTGTGGAATGCAAGTAGAAAAATTTGGACACCCAGAAAACAACACATTGTTATAGGACGAATCGTGACAGTTAATCCATTTGAAGGAGAACGCTATTTCCTCCATATTCTTCTTAATCATATTAGAGGTCCAACATCATTTGATAGTTTACGAAGTTCAAATGAAACAATTGTTATTACATATCGAGAAGTAGCACTTTTACATGGTCTCCTAATTGGTAATAATCACTGTTAAGAATGTTTATCCAAAGCTATTTTGTACGAAATGCCTATTAAAGACGTCTATTTGCTACACTTTTAATGCTATGTAGTCCTAATAATCCAAAGTTATTATGGAATAAATTTAAATCCTATATAATTGATGATTATGTGCATCAAAATATATCTGTTCAAGTTGCTGAAATAAAATCTTTAGATGACATTAATTCTATATTAGAATCATTAGGTAAAAACATAAACGATTATGGAATAGTTCCATTCTTTGTAAGTATGAATGAAGCTCAAAGATTGACAAGAATGATTGTGGAGGAAACAATCCATTTTGGTATTGAAGGGCGACTTTCTTGTGTAGAAACATTAAATAAAGAACAACGATTTGCATATGATACAATTATGGAAAAAATAAAAGATAAATCAAGTGGTGCTTTCTTCATTGATGGTCCGGGGGAACATGTAAGACTTTTTTATATAAGACACTTCTAACTGATGTAAGAAATCAAAATTTCATTGCTTTAGTAACTGCATCCTCTGGAGTAGCTGCATCTCTGTTCCTGTAGGACGCACAACTCATTTAAGATTTAAAATTCATTTAGAAACAATTGGTGAAATAAATTGCTCTGTTAGCAAACAATCAGCTTTATGAACCTTGTTAAAAATGTCTAGGTTAATAATTTGGGATGAAGCACCTATGGTAAATCGTTGTGCTATTGAAACTGTAGATAGAATGCTTAGAGATACTACTGATTCTAATTTGCCTTTTGGTGGGAAAGTGATCGTTTTTGGAGGGAATTTTCGTCAGAATTTTGCTTGAACAAATTCTATATTACACCTACAAAAGAATGTGTTGACTATATTAACAGAATTTTGCTTGAACAAATTCAAGGTGAAATTTTCACATATAGTAATTGACACATTAGAACAAAGTTTGCAAGAAGATTTTTTGAATACATTGACACGAAATGGTATTCCACCACATGAATTAAACCTTAAAGTAAATTGTCATGTAATGTTATTACGAAACATCAATCATTCTGAAGGTTTATGCAATGGAACACACCTTACTTGTCGAAAATTTGAGAAAAACGTAATTCTTATTGAAATTACAACTAGTGAATATCGAGGAAAATTTGTTTTCTTACCAAGGATTCCTTTTATACTACTTAAAAATGATCGAAACTCAATTCCATTTAAGAGAACTCAATTTCCAATTAGGCCGTGTTTTGTAATGACAATAAATAAAGCACATGATCAAACACTTGATTTTGTTGGTTTATATCTTCCAGAACCTGTTTTTTGCCATGATCAGTTATATGTAGCACTATCAAGAGCAAAAACAAGTACATCTTTAAAAGTTCTACAAAAATCATCAATCATAGACAATTCACATGACAGATGTACTAAAAATGTTGTGTATAAGGAAATTCTTTCATTGATACATTCATAGACCTTGAATGTTTTCGTAGGTATATTTCTAAATCTTTGACAAATTATTATAATTTGTTATCGTACAATACTTTCCTCATTTTTACTTATACATAAACATATTATAATAAATACAAGTTACCACTTTTTATTCTTTACTTTTGCTATTCAAGTTTTTGCAGGTTCCTCTATCGATGAAATTGCATTCTTCATGGCTACAAATTGTAATGATGTAGTATGTAAAAAACAAACCTCTTCAATGGAAAATTAGTTCTATGCACCAACGATTTTGGTACTTGGTTTGCAGTAATTATAAGAAGCCATTCAATGGAGACTTGGGTGAAATTCATAAATGTCTTTGAACTTGCTAAAGTAATACTAAGGTATGAGCACCCTCTAAACATGTATTTAACAGTTTATTAAAATCAATATTTTATTCAAAAAGTAGTATGTAATTTTATTAACCTCTTTATGTAGAGCAAATGTTTTTCTACACTTTGAAGACGAGGATTGTACACAAATACCACAGGCGAAATGGCAGAAACATTATTGGAACCTAATGTTATTGAAATGATGAATCATATTAAAAAGGTGAAACTCAAATACCACTAACCTCTTAACAGTTTTTTTCTTATGCGACAAGATATAATTCAAGATATAATTCAAGTGCACTCCTCATATAGCAGGTAGATGAAATTCTGAAGAAGAGCTTTGTGAAATAATACCTCTAGACTCATTGAGTGGAACTGAAGCAGTAAGACATTCACATGAAACCAGTCCTTTTAAAGCTTTACCCTACAGATAAAGAAGATTTTTTACATTTTAAACCTAAATCTACACCATAGTTCAAAAGACTACAATGTCAAAAATATACCATATCAACTAATGTCAGGGCATATAAATTTCAAAAATGCTATTTGTACCAAGCTATTTGACAAAGTTGGCTGACAAAGTGAGGTGTAAGGTGGAGATGAAATGGGTTTGAACGGTTGTGATTATCAGATGACAAAATGGGCGCCAATATGGAGGAAAAAGGGAGGTGAAGGAAAAATGAATTTTCAACTGGCCGACAATAATTTATCTCTCCCACAAACAATTACTCTCTCAAATTTCCCCCAAATCAACACTCCAAAACCGGCTGTAAACTGAAAATACACAAAATCGAGTTCAAATTTCGGGTGATTAGGCGATGTGTGTTTCTTCAATTCGAAATTACAGAGGTGACGGGTGTTTCTTCCATTCCACACTACAGAGGACGGGTGTTTCTTCCATTTGAAATTACAGAAAATCAACATCCATTTTCGACTTGTGGTTAGGCGTGAATCTATCATATTACACAGAGGCGAGCGCTTGGACTGTAAGATTCACCGTTTACCCCACTCCAGCCATGTCCTCCAGCATTGGAATCGGGTTGCAAATGACGGTAAGAACTGTGGTTTTATGGTGTTTATGCTATTATTTTAGATATTCTTGTAGAATTTTTATTGTAAGTCAGAAATCACAACCTGCTGTTTGAATTTTGAAATTATTTTGACATTTGGTTGGAGAGTCTTGTACTATGACTAAGAAACAGGTTACAAGACGCAGGATAGATCAAGATTGTTAAGGATTTAGTTCCATTTAGATCTTTATGTTATAGCAATCAAGATTATTTTGACATGTGGTTTTAATGTTTGCTATCACTGATCTGTTTGTAGCATCCAATTAGGGAGTTCAATTAGAAAGAGTGTACTTGTAGCATCTGTTTGTAATTTTAATGGCTTGTCCAATGTTTAGCACAGAAACTATCTATGACATCTGATTTTATTTTAATTTAAACTCCTGTTGTAAATGGATGAAGTTACATACTATGAACTTGTCATAATGGGTGAATGTTTATGTTTTTCAGGATTAGCTTAATATGGAAGAAGTTTTGTCGGTCGATTCCGAAAATGAGAACGTGGAGGGAAATGTGAATGTCGTGGTAGATGAAACAATAGGAGGAAATGAAATGATTGTGCCTGAAGTTGGTATGCAGTTTCAGGATATAAAAGAAGTGTATGATTTGTATGCAAGATATGCTTAGGTTTTTCAATTAGAAAGAGGAGTTCAGGGAGAGATGATGAAGGTGTTTTGAGATTTGTCACATTCACGTGTAGTAGGGAGGGAAGAAGAATAGGTACTACAAGCACTTCTTTGAAGCCACAACCAACAATTCAGACGGGTTGTAAAGCTAGGATCTCTGCATCTTTAGATATACATGGTTACTGGAAGATTAACTCGGTCCACCTTGACCACAATCATAAGACGAGTCCTACTAAGTCCAGGTTGTATCGATGTAACCGAGATATTAGTGCTTACGTGAAACGAAAGCTTGAAGTGAATGATGTGACAAGAATACCATTACATAAAAGTTTTAACTCTGCAGTTGTCGAGGCCGGTGGCTACGAGAACATGACTTGCATTGAAAAGGATTGTCAAAATTATATCGAAGAAGTGAGACGACTCAGATTGGGTGAGGGTGATGCGGCTGCAATACAGTCTTATTTCTCTGAAATGCAATCCCGCTGCTCCGGATTTTACTTTAGTATTGACTTGGATGATGATTCGCGCCTAAGAAATGTCTTCTGGGCTGACAATCGGTGCAAGCAAGCATATAAGGAATTTGGGGATGTTGTGACATTTGATACAACCTACCTTACCAATA